>SJYX01023096.1:4632-15584 GCA_006410675.1 Oreotragus oreotragus
AATACCCAGGACTGATCTCCTTTAGAATGGACTGGTCGGATCTCCTTGCAGTACAAGGGACTCTTTAGCATCATTCCTTCCAAAGAATACCCAGGACTGATCTCCTTTAGAATGGACTGGTCGGATCTCCTTGCAGTACAAGGGACTCTTTAGCATCATTCCTTCCAAAGAATACCCAGGACTGATCTCCTTTAGAATGGACTGGTCGGATCTCCTTGCAGTACAAGGGACTCTTTAGCATCATTCCTTCCAAAGAATACCCAGGACTGATCTCCTTTAGAATGGACTGGTCGGATCTCCTTGCAGTACAAGGGACTCTTTAGCATCATTCCTTCCAAAGAATACCCAGGACTGATCTCCTTTAGAATGGACTGGTCGGATCTCCTTGCAGTACAAGGGACTCTTTAGCATCATTCCTTCCAAAGAATACCCAGGACTGATCTCCTTTAGAATGGACTGGTCGGATCTCCTTGCAGTACAAGGGACTCTTTAGCATCATTCCTTCCAAAGAATACCCAGGACTGATCTCCTTTAGAATGGACTGGTCGGATCTCCTTGCAGTACAAGGGACTCTTTAGCATCATTCCTTCCAAAGAATACCCAGGACTAATCTCCTTTAGAATGGACTGGTCGGATCTCCTTGCAGTGCAAGAGACTCTTAAGCATCATTCCTTCCAAAGAATACCCAGGACTGATCTCCTTTAGAATGGACTGGTCGAATCTCCTTGCAGTCCAAGGGGCTCTCAAGAGTCTTCTCCAACACTACAGTTCAAAAGCATTAATTCTTCAGCACTCAGCTTTCTTCACAGTCCAACTCATACCCAGGACTAATCTCCTTTAGAATGGACTGGTCGGATCTCCTTGCAGTGCAAGAGACTCTTAAGCATCATTCCTTCCAAAGAATACCCAGGACTGATCTCCTTTAGAATGGACTGGTCGAATCTCCTTGCAGTCCAAGGGGCTCTCAAGAGTCTTCTCCAACACTACAGTTCAAAAGCATTAATTCTTCAGCACTCAGCTTTCTTCACAGTCCAACTCTCACATCCACACATGACCACAGGAAAAACCATAGCCTTGACTAGACGGACCTTTGTTGGCAAAGTAATGTCTCTGCTTTTCAGTACACTATCTAGGTTGGTCATAACTTTTCTTCCAAGGAGTAAGAGTCTTTTAATTTCATGGCTGCAATGAATATAAATTTATGGATAATTATAAATTAATAAACAATTTATAAAATTATTCATTAAAGCATGTCAGAGTTATGTTCAAATAATTGATGAGAAAATAAATAAGAGAATATTCATTAAAAAATTGAGAAACTATTTATAAACCTCTTGGGGGGTAAAGGAATTTTAGGATAAAAGCACTAGGTTAGACACAAAAATGGTCCAAAAAAATCCTATAGGACAATAAAATCATAATTTGGGAAATGATAACTTTTGCCAGACAGAAATATACCAATTAACAATTAATTTCAATGTATTTTAACTCAAAAATTAGAGAAGAGTAAAAAACAACAACAACAACATAAAACATGCACACATTTTTCCAAAAGATATGTGCTGAGTATGAAACTGAATGTTGTAATCACCAGAGTCAAGGCCCTCATTTGCTGAGATTTGCCTTGATCTCTTATTGCAGATAAATCTTCCTAGGAGTGCAAAATCCCTTATATTTTTCTAATAAAAACTTTAGCACACTTAGAACATCAAGGAGAATATATCCAAAACCATGAAGTGAGAAACCAGATCGCTATGATTTCCTCCCATCAGTGACATGGAGCACATATTTCTAAAGGACACCAAAATTCTGGGTAAGGTTCGCTATAAAATAGAGGCTACTTCACCACCAGATTATTATGCAGTGCAATATTTTCACCAAAGAGGACACAATCTTGTAAAATAGGAAATTTCATTTACTATACCAAAGGAGACAGTCATTTTAAGAATTGTATTAAAAGTACTCAGGATGTAATTAGTTGTGACAACACACTTGAAAATAATAGAGAAAAAGATGGGTAAAATGCAAGTTGTTTTTCAACATAATCAGAGGCTTTTGGAGCAATGAGGATGAGATAAATTGGAATTCCAGAAAAAAAGGTGAGACTCTCTCACAGAAGGCTGAGAATCACTACCTAAGTTTTTTGCACTTATAGGAGCACCTGAGTGGGCTCAGGCTTAGATCAAGATGAAAGACTCCATTGACAGAGAGCAAGCAACAGGCTCTTCACTTTGCTCCATACTTAAATCTGTGTTTGAAAGTGAAAGACGCTCAGTCCTGTTGGATTCTTTGTGACCCCTTGGACTCTACAGTCCATGGAATTCTCCAGACCAGAATACTGGAATCGGTAGCCTTTCCCTTATTAAGGGGATGTTCCCAACCCAGGGGTTGAACCCAGGTCTCAGGGCATTTCAGGGTGATTCATTACCAGCTGAGTCACAAAAGAAGCCCAAATCTGTGCTTACTTATTCATAATCAGACTATGTGTACTCTTCAGGGTAAAAGTTTTTCTACTGATTTAACTGATTCAATTGATTTAACCTGGGTTGCATAGGCTTGGTATTGGTCTTTAAGAATTTACTTAGAAAATTAGGTGAAGATATATATCTCCCATTTAACATATCAGGTTCCTTTCCCTTTCTTATCCTTCATTTTTATTCAGGAAAACCTACCACACTATGTAAGATTATGGGGAAAGCTGACATGTGGTTGTTTCAAAGTTACTGAGATTTTGAATTTCCTCAACCTTACTTACCTAATACTGAATTTGTTGGAGGGGCACTGCAAGCCTGCAAAGCCCCTACCTAAGGTAATTAAATGTGCTTATTATTGTCCTACATGAATGAAGTGTGAAGTGTTAGTCACTCAGTCATATCTGACTCTTTGCGACCCCATGGACTGTAGCCTGCCAGGGTCTTCTGTCCATGGAATTTTCCAGGCAAGAATACTGGAGTGGAATTGCCATTCCCTTCTCCAGTGGATCTTCCCAACCCAGCTATGAGTACTTATCTCAAAATTACTTCTGGTTTATTGTTAACAATATTTGATCCCCAAACGGAGAAAACAGACATAGAATTTAATGGTCATTATTTTCTTAGACTATACATTACATTAAGAAGTTGAATAGCCTTTATTTTGTATTATGTATTATGAAGTAGTCCTCAATGTTTTATTTTTTTGTTCAAAGTCCATTACCTATTCATGAAAATGTGTTTTATATAAATTTTAAAATATTTCCTAGTATCTTATAAATACTATGCTATAATTGAACATAAAGATATCATTATATCTTTAGTCAAATTATCTCTAAACATAGTGTAATAGTTAATTTTAATTGTCAACTTGCCTGGCCGGGTATCCAGGTATTGAGACAAGCATTTTTCTAGAAGTTATTTTGAGGCTATTTTTAGATGAAATCAACTTTGAAATATGCGGACCTTGATTAAACAAATTACTCTCCATTATGTGGGTAAGCCTCATTCAATTAGTTGAAGATGTGACTAGAACAAAAGTCTGAATTCTGCCTGTAGGCCGCCTTCAGACTTGAACTACAGCAGTGGCTCTCTGAGTCTCCAGCCTAATGTACTGTTCTGCAGATTAAACTTGACAGCCTCCATAACCATGGGTGTGAGTGCTAAGTAATATGTGGACCTTGATTAAACAAATTACTCTCCATTATGTGGGTAAGCCTCATTCAATTAGTTGAAGATGTGACTAGAACAAAAGTCTGAATTCTGCCTGTAGGCCGCCTTCAGACTTGAACTACAGCAGTGGCTCTCTGAGTCTCCAGCCTAATGTACTGTTCTGCAGATTAAATTTGACAGCCTCCATAACCATGGGCGTGAGTGCTAAGTTGCTTCAGACTGGTCTGACTCTTTGAGACCCCATAGACTGCAACCTGCCAGACTTCTCTGTTCATGGGATTCTCCAGGCAAGAATACTGAAGTTGGTGGCCATTTCCTTCTCCAATAACCATGTGAGAAATCCCTTAATATAAATTTCTTCCCTGTTTTTCTGTTTCACGCCTCACATTTTTTTTTTTTTGTCTTACTTAATTGGCTTAGTTTTGCTAGTATTTAAACAGAGGATGAAAAGATTTATTTCAGTATGATTAAATATGTTGTCTTTATTTTTAATTCAAAGCAATGTATTTCTACTATATTCCTATAATCCTCAGAGTATGCCTTATAGGTATTTCTGCATTATTTGTCTGGTCAGGAGTTACATGGCTACTTCATTCAAAATTGTATATATGGAAGCTTATATAAAAAACCAAATATAATCAAAATAAAAGAAAATAGAAGTTTAGAAAACAAAGAAAAGTAAATATACCAAAATTGCGTCATTGTACTGACCATGATTCAAAAGAAAAAATGAAAACAACCTTATTAGCATCTAAGGCTAAATAAAAATTGCAGCACCAGAACTATTTAACTTAAAGGTAGAAAATTTTCTCTGCCAGCTACTGCTGTGTAGACTTGGACAAATTACTTAACCTTACAGAGATAGATCTCCCATCTGTAAATGTATATATATCTCATAAAATCACCATATATCTAAGTTAAATGATACATGTAAAGAGCTCAGCAAATGGCAAAAGATAACAGGTAGTCAATAACTTGTAAACACAAATACACATGCACAAAGACACACTTATACCTCAACATGGTTTACCAAATAAGCTTTCAGTAACAATAATTTTTAATTCACCTAATAAGAATTTCAGGTCATCTATTATACACCTGTCTCTTATACACATCTCCTTGGACTCTACAGTCCATGGAATTCTCCAGACCAGAATACTGGAGTGGGTGGCCTTTCCCTTCTCCAGGGGCTCTTCCCAACCCAGGAATTGAACCGGGTTCTCCTGCATTGCAGTCGGATTCTTTACCAANGCTTTTAGTAACAATAATTTTTAATTCACCTAATAAGGATTTCAGGTCATCTGTTATACACTGAAATCATTAACATATGAAAGTATAGAATTACTCTAATAATTCACACATTGAGAAAAGAGTGTGACATCTATTATAATTGTAAGCTTTATATGACAAAGACTGTTTTTTTCACAGGAGTTTGAAGAGTTTGTTCAAAGCTCTGGAAAAGATGGAGTCATGGTGTTTACTCTGGGGTCAATGATCAAAAACTTCTCAGAAGAAAAGTCTAATATGATTGCATCAGGNTAGGAAAGGGTATTGATATTGTTAGTCTCAACTTAGGTGAGCTCTAAAGAAAATGTATAAATGATAAAAGGGGATATTTGATTGCTGTCTTGCTTTAAACCTGGCATTTTTAACAGGAAATTATATTGCAGTATTTTCTTTAAATAATAAATGAAAATTAATCATTTGCTACTGTTAAACCATCAGTCAGCTTTGTACATTAGATTTTAAGGCATCCATGTAACGTAACACTCTTTGCTATTCTTATATTTAAATCTGAAGCATATAAACAAGTTGCAAATAACATGACAGAGAATAAAGGAAAGGATATTCAAAATAATAGGTTTGATTCTCAGAATGTCTTGGGACCATATTTTCTAGTAATTACTGATTTTGAGCATTGTCATAATTGAACCTGGAAATAAGAGCTTAGATTCTAAAAATAATCCTAAATAATGAGTCTTCTAATAATGCTAAATAATGAATCCTAAATGAAATCCTAAATAGTGATTCTTCAACATTTAAAACTTTAACAATACAGTAAAAGATTTAGTAGTATACTTTACAATGTTCCAGCAAACTATCATTTTTTATTGATACCATTCTGGGTTTTAACTGAGTGACATCTTTTTTCTCAATTCGGTTCAGTCTCTCAGTCATGTCCAACTCTTTGCAACCCCATAAGTTGCAGCACACGAGGGCTCACTGTCCATCACCAACTCCAATGGGTCAGGAAGATTCCCTGGAGGACAGCATGGTAACGCAATCCAGTAATCTTACCTAGAGAATCCCCATGGACAGAGGAGCCCGGAAGACTGCAATCCATGAGGTCACAAAGAGTCGGACACAACTGTGCAACTGGATGCCATGATGGTTACACAATGTGGATGTTTTTAATGCCGCCAAACTCTAGACTACTTTAAAATGATAAATATGATGATAAATATTTTACTGTATGAGTCTACATTACTAGTAAGTATGTAAAAAATAGTATAAAAGAGGTAAATAACATCCCTCCCCTTTGCCTTTGAAATCTTTGTCTCAAAAATCCCCTTTACCAGAGTGGCTTAGTAACACTATATGTAGTTCTTTCAGATACAGATTGTCATTTTTCTTCATCTACGTCTTCATCATTTGTTTACATTGGGTTAAGTTAGAATTAACCTAAAGATGAAAGGCTATTGACTAGGATCATTGCAAGCCTTTTAAAACGTGGCTGTAGTGTTTATGGTTTAAAAACATTCATTACATAACCACATATGGACTCAGTTTGCTTGTGCATTACCTGAAGGTTTGATTGAAGTGAAGTCGCTCAGTCATGCCTGACTCTTCTCAACCCCATGGACTATAGCCTGCCAGGTTGCTCCATCCATGGAGTATTCCAGGCAAAGATACTGGAGTGGGTTGCCATTTCCTTCCCCAGGGGATCTTCCCAATCCAGGGGTCAAACCCTTGTCTCTAGTATTGTGGGCAGATTCTTTACCAGCTGAACCATCAGGGTAGGTTAACTTCTTCTGACAGGATGTGATTCTAAAATCTTCTAATAAAGACATTTATCTTAATAGGTTCTGTGGAGATACACAGGAAAGAAACCAGAAACACTAGGAGCCAATATCTGGCTATATAAATGGATTCCACAGAATGATCTTCTTGGTAGGACCAAAGAGAAGAAACATAAACAGAGCTGAATGAGGTATAATCTGAATGATTATTCAATAACAGATATCAACAAATTTGTATTTAGAATAAGAAAAAAAACTTTAATGTACTCTTCATATTACTTCATGAGTTTTGAAAGAAAGGATTATTCATGACACTTGTTAAAGACTGTAAGGCACATTTTACTCAAGACCATTATAAGTATAGTTTTAGTGCAATGGACTTTTACAATAAAACAGAGAGACTGGAAACAATTTGTATGCAGAAAGAAAAATGGGGAATTTATCACAAAAGAACATACTGGAAGTTCATTGAACAGAAAAGTGCAGAGCTCAACTGACCTAGTAGAATGCTTGCTAAAATTGGTCAATGCAAAGATAGCCAAGCCACAAAATCAAATTGAGACGAGTTTAGAGGAACCTGACTAGACCTTGGTGACTCTCCCATTTATGACATAATCTCTCCCTCTTCAGGATCAAGGTCAGAGAAATTACCTTTAGATGAGGCTTTCATTAACTTTTGTATACAATATTGCAATATACTCCTGATTCTCTTTACCATATTCTCACACCTCTCTTCTCTATGGAAAAAAAAAAATCTGGCAAACCATTTCACCTCTTTTCATATATAATATAAATGGCTGCATATTAGTGTATAGTCAAATGCAAATCCTATTTTCTTAAACAGAGTACACCATGAACTAATGTAGCCTATCTTTCTAGCTTGTTATGACAACATTTTCATATTGAAACCTTGCACATGTCACCTCCTCTTTCCCATCTACAAAAACACTAGTTTCTTCAGTCCCTCCATTCTTTTTTTATTGATGTATTCTTCGCAACAACTTGTCAAATGGGCAAGTACTCTCCACCATATATTTTGCAGGAAACTTCTTAGTTGTCTGTGGAATGACTTAATTGCTGTAATCACTTATACTTAGCCTGGAGTAATTAACTGCTGCTTTCTTCAGAGCCTATAAGAACTTATATGTGTTCTCATGACACAGAATTATATAGAAAATGTTACCTAATAGAATTTGGTTTATGCAGGTGTCATGATTTTCTGTTTCTGACACTCTTACAACTTAGAATAATATTTTTTTCTTTTAATTTTTAGGTCATCCCAAAACCAGAGCTTTTATCACTCACTGTGGAACCAATGGGATCTATGAAGCTATTTACCACGGGGTCCCTATGGTTAGAATTCCTATGTTTGGTGATCAGCATGATAATGTTGCTCGTATGAAAGCCAAAGGGGCAGCTGTCGAAGTAGACTTGCAAAGAATGACAAGTGCAGATCTGCTTAATGCTTTGAAAGCAGTTATTAACAACCCTTCATGAGTAGAGAATATATTCTTAACTAAGAAGCATTTTGTTTTTGAAAGAATAATCAGCTTTATATAATTTGAAATTGACAAATTTTGCATAATTTAGAGTGTGCCTAATATCAAATAAGATTATTTTATACTTCCTAAATTTTTTGAAAGTATTTTGTCACCTACCACTACTAGGTGATAGATCATAACTTCAAAGAAATACTACATTTATTTAAAGAAAATAATCTATTGTTAAAAAGATGAATTTTTAAATTAACAATACTTTTTATTTCTTAAAAATTGCAGATATTAGCACTATAAAGAATTTAGGGAATACAACAAGATCATAAAAACAAAAATGAAAAACCACTCAGGTTTCCACATGTCATTTCAGTTCAGTTCAGTTCAGTCGTTCAGTAGTGTCCAACTCTTTGCAACCCCATGGACTACAGCACTCCAGGCTTCCCTGTCCAACATCTACTCTCGGAGTTTGTTCAGACTCATGTCTATTGAGTCTGTGATGCCATCCTCTGTCATCCCTTTCTCCTCCTGCCTTCAATTTTTCCCAGCATCAGGGTCTTTTCCAATGAGTCAGTTCTTCGCGTCAGGTGACCAAAGTATTGGAGTTTCAGTTTTAGCACCAGTCTTTCCCATGAATATTCAGGACTGATTTCCTTTAGGATAGACTGGTTGGATCTCCTTGCTATCCAAGTGACTGTCAAGCCTCTTCTCCAACACCACAGTTCAATAGCATCAATTCTTTGATGCTCAGATTTCTTTATATTTCAACTCTCACTTCCATACATGGCTACTGGAAAAATCATAGCATTGACTAGATATACCATTGTTGGCAAAGTTATGTCTCTGCTTTTTAATATGTTGTCTAGGTAGTCATAGCTTTTCTTCCAAGCAGAAGGCATCTTTTAATCTCATGGCTGAAGTCACCATCTGGGTGGTTACAACCAATACCAGTTTAGAAACATACTCTGGTCTTTCATTGTGTTAATTTATAAATAGAAAGAAGACCCCAGTCTCTCTGTTCCCTGACAGAGAGTAACAATTGGACACTATCCATGAGCAAAATCATCTCTGGGAGTGCTCTAAAGTCCATGTAAGAAATTTTAGCAACACAGTAGAACAAAAAAATCTGAGATTAATCACATAAGAACAGAATGATGACAGTTTTATTTTACCAGCATCATCCCCAAGCCAGCATTACTCATCACCAAGAGAGAACTTTCAGCTAGAAAGAGTTCCTTGGCAGGAAAAGAAGAATAAATTGAACGACAAATTTTTAAGGCCTTATGGAACATAGAAATAGAAAAACAAATTCTAAGTTTGTGTGAATCCACAAGAGATCACAAACAGCCAAACCAGTCCCAAGAAATAATGACATTGGAGGCATCCCACTTCTTCTTCTTCTTCTTTTTTTTTTTTTTACTTTATTTTACTTTACAGTACTGTATTGGATTGGCATACATTGACATGAATCCTCCACAGGTGTACATGAACTCCCAAACATGAACCCCCCTCCCACCTACATTTATGACATAATCTCTCCCTCTTCAGGATCAAGGTCAGAGAAATTACCTTTAGATGAGGCTTTCATTAACTTTTGTATACAATATTGCAATATACTCCTGATTCTCTTTACCATATTCTCACACCTCTCTTCTCTATGGAAAAAAAAAATCTGGCAAACCATTTCAGCTATTTTCATATATAATATAAATGGCTGCATATAGTGTATAGTCAAATGCAAATCCTGTTTTCTTAAACAGAGTACACCATGAACTAATGTAGCCTATCTTTCTAGCTTGTTATGACAACATTTTCATATTGAAACCTTGCACATGTCACCTCCTCTTTCCCATCTACAAAAACACTAGTTTCTTCAGTCCCTCCATTCTTTTTTTATTGATGTATTCTTCGCAACAACTTGTCAAATGGGCAAGTACTCTCCACCATATATTTTGCAGGAAACTTCTTAGTTGTCTGTGGAATGACTTAATTGCTGTAATCACTAATTATACTTAGCCTGGAGTAATTAACTGCTGCTTTCTTCAGAGCCTATAAGAACTTATATGTGTTCTCATGACACAGAATTATATAGAAAATGTTACCTAATAGAATTTGGTTTATGTCATGATTTTCTGTTTCTGATACTCTTACAACGTAGAATAATATTTTTTCTTTTAACTTTTAGGTCATCTCAAAACCAGAGCTTTTATCACTCACTGTGGAACCAATGGGATCTATGAAGCTATTTACCAAGCTTTCTTCAGAGCCTATAAGAACTTATATGTGTTCTCATGACACAGAATTATATAGAAAATGTTACCTAATAGAATTTGGTTTATGTCATGATTTTCTGTTTCTGATACTCTTACAACGTAGAATAATATTTTTTCTTTTAACTTTTAGGTCATCTCAAAACCAGAGCTTTTATCACTCACTGTGGAACCAATGGGATCTATGAAGCTATTTACCATGGGGTCCCTATGGTTGGAATTCCTATGTTTGGTGATCAGCATGATAATCTTTCTCGTATGAAAGCCAAAGGGGCAGCTGTCGAAGTAGACTTGCAAAGAATGACAAGTGCAGATCTGCTTAATGCTTTGAAAGAAGTTATTAACAACCCTTCATGAGTAGAGAATATATTCTTAACTAAGAAGCATTTTGTTTTTGAAAGAATAATCAGCTTTATATAATTTGAAATTGACAAATTTTGCATAATTTAGAGTGTGCCTAATATCAAATAAGATTATTTTATACTTCCTAAATTTTTTGAAAGTATTTTGTCACCTACCACTACT
>SJYX01023099.1:3675-49032 GCA_006410675.1 Oreotragus oreotragus
CCTGGGTGTTCTTTGGAAGGACTGATGCTAAAGCTGAAACTCCAGTACTTTGGCCACCTCATGTGAAGAGTTGACTCACTGGAAAAAGACTCTGATGCTGGGAGGGATTGGGGCAGGAGGAGAAGGGGACAACAGAGGATGAGATGGCTGGATGGCATCACCGACTCGATGGACATAAGTCTGAGTGAACTCCGGGAGTTGGTGATGGACAGGGAGGCCTGGTGTGCTGCAATTCATGGGGTCGCAAAGAGTCGGACACGACTGAGCCACTGAACTGAGCTGAACTGATTGAAAATTCACTAGGTGCCAGGTTCTGGGCTGACCACTGATACTGTGAGGGAGGCACTGTCTACGATACCAGATTTAGAGAAAAAAACCAAGGCTCAGAAAGGTGGAGTAGATTACCTAAGATGCCAGTGTCAGGCTTGAACCTGGAGGTAGGTTTAATGACAAGACTCTCGCTGGGAGCCTCAGAGACCAAGGAGACTTGGTGGTTTTCACCCTGGGGCCGCTTTGAAGTGCCAGGGGATGTGGGCTAGGCAGCATCCTGCAGCCCCACACTTTAAACCGAGGGCTTCCTTTGTATGATTCCTGCAAACTGGCTTCCAGTAAGATTTTGCTTAAAGAAAGAATGCCGCTGCCGTTTTGTTTTTTTAAGCTTGAAAACCACTGACCAGCCCACAGTCTCTTATATACAGGAGAGGAAACTGGGGCCCAGAGGTGGCAAATGTCCGAGGGAGGTCCTTCTGCAAGTCAGGACCGGAGCCATGACCAGAACTGGGTGCCGGCGGCCAGGCCCTGCCCGGGAAGCTGCCCACAGGGTGTGCCAGGGCCTCGCTCCCGCCCCTCCCGGCTCTGCCAGGGAAGGGCCAACTGCTCGGGGTCCCACCGCCTTCTCTGACTTTCCTTGTGCCTGTTTGGGTAACTTTTTGACCTGTTCCTTCACACAAGCTCTCCCTGAGGCGTGGCTGCCTCTATTGCTTGTCCCAGGGAATCCTGGGGCCTTGGCTGTGTGACGGCCCTGGCTTGGCCGGCCCGGTGGCAGACAGTTGTCAAACAGGCGGCTGTCTGGGCGGAGGGGGGACTGTTTACCCAGGGCCGGGCCCAGGCAGGGGCTTGCAGCTTCCTGGCCCATCCGGCCCCCCAGCACACTGACTCAGCTGTCCCCTTCTGACTGTTCATTCCACAAATATTTATGGAGCGCCTACTGTGTGCCAAGTGCTGTTCTACACGCTGAGGACGTCGCAAGGCAGCCAGATTCCCTGTCCTAACGGAACTTCCATTGTAGTCAGATGGTAAACAGAGCGGTGAATCCACAATTCCAGGGCTGTAGAGGATAACAAGATTGATAATGATGCCTGGAGGAGGGACCATCTGAGATGGGGGTGGTCAAGGAAGGCCATTCTGAGTAGGGGAACATTGAGCTACGAGCCAAACTTGGGGAGTTCCCTGGCCATCCAGTGGTTAAGAATCCACCTTCCAACGCAGGGGACGTGAGTTCGATCCTTGCTTGGGAAACTAACATTCCACATGCCTCAGGGCAACTAAGCCCGTGCGCCAGGACAAGAGAAGCCCCCACGGGCTGTAGCTAGAGAAACTCCAAGTGTCACAACAAAGATCTTGCCCAACGGGGTGGGGGTTGGGGGGCGCAGGTAGAAAAACAAGAAGACACCCATTTGGGGAAGATCTGGAGAAAGGGTGTTCCTGCCAGTTGTTGCTGTTGTCATGTAGTCACCAAGTCGTGTCTGACTCTTTGTGATCCCATGGACTGTAGCCCACCAGACTCCTCTGTCCATGGAATTTCTCAGGCAAGAGTACTGGAGTGGGTTGCCCATTCCCTTCTCCAGGGGACCTTCCCGACCTGAAGGGGATCGAACCCATGACTCCTGTTTGGCAGATGGATTCTTTATCACTGAGCCACCTGGGAAGCCCTGTCAGAAGGAACAGCAAGTACAAAGGCCCTGGGGAAGGAATGTGCTTGGTGTAACTGAAGGATCCTAGGAGGGCCCAAGGGGGCTGAAGTGGAGTGAGCAAAAGGGAGAAAGACAGGAGAGGCCAACAGAAGGGCAGATGGCATTTAGGGGGCCCTTTAGGTGAGAGAATAGCGCTCAGCTTCTCTTTTCAGTGTGACACAAAACAATTAGAAGGTGTTCAGCAGAGATTTTAAATGCAATTGGATCCTGAACTTCTAACTTTAACTCTGCCTTTTCCTTCTGTGGCTTTCTGTCCCAGGACTCTTGTTTTAAAGTACAGTTGAGGATGTTTGAAATAGTGTTTAATTATTCCCTTTCCCTCTTTAATTTAAAAATTGTTCTGGGACTTCCCTGGCAGCCCAGTGGTTAAGATTCCATGCTTCTAACTGCAGGTGGCATGGGTTTGAATCCTCTTTGGGGAACAAAGATCTCACCTGCAGCATGGCCCAACAACAACAAAAAAAAATTTAATTAATTAAATTAAAATTTTAAATAGTTTCAAAAAATTTATTAACACAGTACAGGTACACAATTGAATAAATCAAATACTTCTAAAAAGTATTTGATATAAATAGCAGTAGTTACCCACCCACTCTTTCCTGAACCTGATTCCCACACCTCAAGGGTAACCACTTGCAACTACTGGGTTGGCCAAAAAGTTCAGATTTTCCTGTAAGATGTTATGGAAAAATCTGAATGAATTTTTTGGTAATACAATATTTTAGCTTGGTTTTCCCTGCTCCTGGGGTTTTCCTTTGTATTTCTAAATATCGTGGCTATACTTTCTGATTTTTCACTCCCAGATGTTGTGGGTTAATTTACTAATAGGAAAGATGGTATAAACGATTTCCCAGTTTGGAGGCAAGTTAATATGCCATTATTTGCCAGGCCTGGCAAGCTGCAATCCACAGGGTCACAAAGAGCTGGACATGACTTGGCAACTGAGCAGCTAACTACCTGTTACTACCACTATTCACAGCTGATGGAGCCCGTATATGAACAAAGGCCTGTGCATGCAATATCTCAATTAATCTTTATAATAACACTGAAAGGTAGGTGTTGGCCAACTTAATAATGTTACTAACACTTAAATCCACTGGAATTGGTTGCAGTTTGCAGAAGACCTTGGACCCATCCCCTGATCTACAGAGCTGCCCTGAGAGGTAAGCAGAAACAGCATTACTAATTTTATTTTTCAGAGGAGGACCTGGAGGCCAGATTGACAAAGGAAATTCTACCTATCACAGTAGGATAGTTAAAATAAAATCCATCTTCCAAACAAGGAAGGGCCCTGGGTCCCTGCATGAAAGAGACAAATTCTTCTATCTGACATTTTGGTTTTGTTTATTATACCAGCTGGTGTTATCTTGACTAATGTAATGCCCAGGTTTGAATCCTAGCTCTGCCTCTGGTAGTCTGGGTGGGTAGGCTATTCACCTCTTTGAGCCTTGGTTGCCTCTTCTGAGAAATGGATATAACGACAGTACCTACTTGGTGGGCGGTTGTAAGGATTAAAGAAAGTAATTGTTATGAAGTGTTTAAACCAGTGCCTGGTCCATCCTAAATACTATATGTGAGAGAAAACAATCAACAAAGCCCTACTGTATAGCACAGGGAATTCTACTCAATAATATCCTTTTATATATATATATATATATATGTGTGTGTGTGTGTGTGTGTGTGTGTGTACATACAACTGAATTTCTTTGTGCTACACCTGAAACTAACACAACATTGTAAGTCAACTATACTCCGGTATAAAATAAAAATTTTAAAAAGAGAGAGAAGAAATAAACCAGAGCTAGAGGACGAATAGGTCAGGACCCATATCCAGGCCTTCTGATACCAAGTTCAGTATTTGACCCCAAAGCCCCAAACATTTTCACTCCTTTTATGATTTTTATTATAATCTGGCCATCACGTCTATTTTGTTTATCTATAATTATTTACTTGATAATTTTCATTCTTTTGAAGATGTACATTAGTCTTTTAAATAATATTTTATAGTAGTGCTTTAATATGCTAGTTATACATTTTTCTAACATCCAATTAATAAAATTTACAAGTGTTTGTCCATGTACTACCCAAAATCAGCCCCTGTTCCCTGTGGGGACACTTAAGGAAAAAATATGCTATTTTTAGATCTATAAAGAACATTTGGGAACATTCTGTCCAGCGGCTTTAAACCCTTTTGACCATGACTCTTAGTAAGTAACACATTTTACATCACATACTTTATATACAGTGGCAATAAAGGTGGTAGTCAAAACACAGACTCTGGAGTCCGCCCGCCTGGGCTGGAACCTCAATCAACGTCACCTCTTAAGGCATCTGTCACTTTCGCTGAGTGACTCAGCCTCTCTGTGCCTCCATTTACTCATCCATAAAAGGGGAAGGACAATAAAACCCCTCCCTCACAGAGTTATTGTGAAGATAAGGTGTTAATATGTGGAAAGCCCTAGTGTGTGATCTATGAATGGTTGGTATTATCATGGCCACACACACATATCCATAAGCATGTAGAAAAGAACAAAAGTTTCACACACACAAAATCTCCTATACATGAGATGCACTAGGCTGTTTTCTATTCTATTTTACTTTATTAAAAAAAAAGTAGTCATCCTTGTTAAATTTTATTAGTCTATTTGTGATTTATTATTCATGCCCTTTGCTGCGTGAACAGTATACTTCAATAAACGTATTTTTAAATAGTACATTTTTACTCAGAGAAAAAGAAATGAAAGTGAAAGAAATCAGTTAATTATGTGGACATCTAAGGTCTGAAATTACTGTATCTTGCACAGCTAGGATGTATGAACAGATTCAGTGTCCCTAACAGCATAGATACTGTTGGTCTGTAATTTCTTAAAAAAATTTTTTTTAATTTTAATTTTTTGCAGTTTAATATTGAAATAATCAATTCTAATAAACATGAAATATTAGATACATAAAACTCATCTTATAAATACTTTAGGATTTTTAATATCACAGAACAAAAAGGTTTTGTATGATTTTAAAGGGCATATTTTATATTCAAATTCCAAAAATTGTCTGAACATTTCTTTCTAAACTATGAATAGATTTGTTCTGGTCATCCGTAATGTCTAATAAAGACTACTGAATTGTACTCTAGGAATTATATATGTGGGGCTTCCCAAGTGGGGCAGTGGTAAAGAATCTGCTTGTCAATGCAGGAGACACGAAAGACGTCGGTTCGATCCCTGGGTGGGGAAGATGCCCTGGAGGAGAGAATGGCTACCCACTCCAGTACTCTTGCCTAGAGAGTTCCAGGGACAGAGGAGCCTGGCGAGCTACGGTCCACAGAGTCACTAAGAGTTGGACACGACTGAGCATGCATTCCCGAATCTTTTTAGGAACAAGAAAAATTATTCATGAAACAATCAGAAAAACCCCAAGATGCTGTGAAGAAAGGGTGGAATTAGCTGCAGTCAAATGTTAGGTAAAATCAGTGCTGTGTATGGCCAGGCTCTGGGTCTGTGCATCTGCTGTGCCCCTGCCTCTCTCTTCCTGGCTGACTCCCGCTAAACCTTCTTCAGGTTTCAGCTTAGATCTCAGCTCCCTCCTCCAGGGTCAGGAGGCCTCTGACCCCTTCCCCTCTTCCTAAGCCCCTCTGTGCTCCCTCGGTGCCCTGTTCATACCTGTTATGGAACTCTTGTTTTTGATTGCTGCCAGTCCATCTGTTTACCAGCCCCCCTCCCCAAACTGGACACTCCCCATGATCTGAAGCCACACTTTATAGTCTCCTACATTCCCTCAGTGCTGAGCAGAATGCCTTGCATACCGTAAGCCCGAGGAGTCATTTGTTGAAGGAATGAATGCGTGAGCAGGAGCCTTCTAGATGGAGACAGAATGCTGAGTATCCATATCCTCTCTTTATAAAAGGGGACAAAATAAGGCCATGGATTCCAAACTCTAGCTGACCCAACACCCAAAATCACTTAAGGAACTTAACAAACATTTAAAGGCGCTTGGAACTCTTTCCGGGAGATTCTGGTTTACCAGGTCTGAAATGGAGCCCCGAGGTGTCGGCTTCAGTAATCTTCCCGGGCCTTCCCTGGTGGCCCAGTGGTTAGGGCTCCGCACTTCCACTTCGGGGTGCACGCGTTCAGCCCCTGGTCAGGGAACTAAGATCCCTCTGGCCACACCATACGGCAAAGAAAAGGAAAAGGAAGCATCCCATACGCAGGAAGACTTGCGAACCACTGAACCAGAGGGGCCGGAATCAAACTGAGGCGGGACAGGAAGACAACATGGGGAGGAAAGCAGGAAGGGAGGGGAGACTATATTTAGGGAATGAAGGGTGGAAACAGCCATGCCTAGTATCAGATGTACTCCTGTAGCCAGCCAGCAACTGGGGTTCCACCCAACTCTGGGCTCATTAACCATTCAGGGAGACAAAGCATTTTATAGTTTATGATACCTTCTCTTCTTCACGAGCTCATGGAGTCTTCACAACAACCAGAATTCACTTGGTTGATGAAACTGATGTCAGAGTTGGGGGCAAAGTGTCTGGCATCACACAGCTTTAAGTGGGAGAGCCACTTAACCAAATGTTGTCTTCTCTGACAACAGCCTCTAATCTAGTCTGAGACTGATGCCATTAGTCAAAGGAACTAGGCCTACCGCCCTGAAGGAAGATTATTGACCAGTGGACAGTCACCATCGATCTCTTTACTTGCAGATACTGCTATCCCAATACAGCCCACCTCGTCCATTTATATATTCGTCTATCTTTTCATCTACCCACTCACCCATCACCTCCTTCATCCATCCATCCATGCACATTTCTAGTTATTTATTCATCTACGTACATATCCACCCACATATCTCTCCATTCTTTCCATTCATCCACCATCCACCATACCCATTTACCCATCCATCACATCTATTCATTATTCCATACATCCACCTACCCACCTGCCCATATTCAGTTATTTATTCATTTGTCCCATTCATCTGTCTCTCCATATCATGCCCATCCATCCATCCATTCACTAGCCCAACACATTGGTTCATCAAAACATCTACCTATCTACCCATCCAGGTATCCATTTATTCATTTATCTATTCATTCATCCACTTTCTCATTCACTTATCCATTAAGTAAACGTCTATCATAATCTACATGGGGTCCTGTGGTAACCTGGGGTATAAAAAGATCAGACAAATACAGACCTGGCCCTCGAGGAGATTTGAGATGCTTTCAAGAATGACAAAGTCCCAAACGGCCAAAATAAATCATTAAGGGAAGCTTGCTGAAAGCAAAACAAGGGTAGGAAAATAATGAAGCCAGGAGTGAGGTTAGCACAGAGACATAGCATCTTATCCTCACAGTTGCTAAGGGCAGCCCCAAATTTGGCGCTGAGCTAGATGCTGATACCCAAAACAAATACTACCACACGAGTCGCAGTATATTCATCTCTGGCAGATCCGACTCAGCTGCTATGCCTGCTTCCTTGTAACAGTGGTGTTACATGTGCCCAGGATACATTTAGAAATGGCAGGAGACATTTTTGGTTGGCACAACTGACAGGCAGTATGCTACTAGCATCTAGTGAGTTGAAGCCAGGAAAGCTGCTAAACATCCTACAGTGCACAAGCCAGTCTCTTTACAACAAACAATTATCCAAGCCAAAATAGTAGTGTCAAAGCTGAGAAATCCATTACAAGGGAACTCCAATTTGGTTTGCAGCAACATTGTGTCAGACCCCAAGAGAAGACCGTGGTTGGTCTAAGCCTGTGTGGGTTTTCTCATTTCTTTTCACTAGACTCTTCCCAAAAGTCAACAGCAAGGAAGGCAGGGAAGGGAGCAGCATGGACCTGGTTGACATTGCTGATCATTGTCCTAGGGCTATTTCTTAGATTCTCCACCAATTCATTCATCCAACAAATGATTACCTGTGGGTGCATGAGTGCTAAGTCACTTCAGTTGTGTCCAGCTCTTTGTGATCCCATGGACTGGAGCCTGCCAGGCTCCTGTCCATGGGATTCTCCAGGCAAGAATACTGGAGTGGGTTGCCATGCCCTTCTCCAGGGATCTTCCTGACCCAGGGATTGAACCCGTGTCTCCTGAAGCTCCTGCATTGCAGGCAGATTCTTAAACGCTGAGCCATCGGGGAAGCCCAACTGATTACTNCCAGGCAAGAATACTGGAGTGGGTTGCCATGCCCTTCTCCAGGGATCTTCCTGACCCAGGGATTGAACCCGTGTCTCCTGAAGCTCCTGCATTGCAGGCAGATTCTTAAACGCTGAGCCATCGGGGAAGCCCAACTGATTACTTACTGAGCACTTATTCTGTGCCAGTCATCAAGTGAGACAGGCAAGGCTGAACAAAGCACTGAGGTCCATGGCCTCATGGAGTTTATAGTCTAGTGGGGAGACAGACGCCACAGTGCACACAGTGACTTGATCAGTGGTGAGAACTACAGAACAGAAGCCAGTGTGCCGTGGATGCATTTCAAGACCAGCGAAGGGTCAAGTTGGCTTAGGACCACCACACCAAAGACAGTCCATTAAAGACTCTCCTACTGGGACTTCCCTGCTGGTTCAACGGTTAAGAATTCGCTTGCCAGTGCAAGGGACATGGGTTCAATCCTTGGTCCAGGTAGATTCCACATACCTCGGAGTAACTAGGCCACAGTGACTGAAGCCCGTGTTCCACAACAAAAGAAGCCACCTCGATGAGAATATTGCACAGTGCGTGAAGAGTACCCCTGCTTGCTGCAACTAGAGAAAGCCCACACACAGCAAAGAAGACCCAGCATAGCCAAAAACAAGTCAATAAAAGTAGAAGGAAAAAAAAAAAAAAAGACAATCTTTACCCTACTTAGGCTTAAAAATGTGAGACAGCATTTGGGATTGATTTCATGCTTATTCTGGGTCAGGCACTAGTCTAAGCACTTGTAGATTCATTCATTCCTGTGATCCTAACCACAGCCTTGCCCTCCATCACCTCTCCCAAGGCTCTACTGTGAACAATGTTGCTTACCCAGCAACTTACCTTTGTGATTGCAACCTTTAGAGACTATTATTATCCCCAATGGAGAATTTCAAAAGAAAGGATTTCATTCAAAGTACTTTTTTGTTTTTAAAATCAGTAAGTGCATCTTTCTCAGAGCCTCAGCAGACCCCTCCTTTATTTTACAAATGAAATGTCTGAGACTCAGAAAAAGGTAGGTTACACAGCTTGGGGGGAAGTGGGGGAGGGAGGCAGATCCAGAATCTAACCCCAGATTTATTTTATCTAAAAAGCAAGGTCTTTTGGTCAACGTCACACACACACAAATACACACATCCGCAAATGCCCAGTCGTTTCCAGGACAGCAGTGTTCTCTTGTTGATGCGTGCTGCACACCCGGACATGAGAGCCCGCCTTTCTCTGCCCAGCCGTACTTGTAGCTGAGCCAAGAGGGGTCAGCACAGATGGACGATGTCAGGTCTGGAGTCGGATGATTTTTTAAAAACAATCTTAAACATTAGTTTTCTCTTCTATCCTTAGAGATAATAGTGTTATTTATCTGAGACAAACGTTTTGAAAATTAAGTGCAATAATTGGAGTAGAACATCCATCCATCCATCCATCCCCGTCTGATCAATTGGGAGACTATGAGTCTTTCTCCAGCTACAGAATCAGCCAGGTCTCACAATTGTGTCTTAATTTTGGATGAAGCCCCTCAGGCATGCCCAGCCCTTTAGCTATGCAATCTCCTCTAGCCACCACCCTCTGTGAGATAGGTCCTGTTCTCTCCATTTTGCAGATGAGGAAATAGATTTAAAGTTGGGAAGTCACTTGCCCAAGGTCACACAGACCTATAGGATAGGGCCCCAGGCCGTCTTTTTGGTTCCTCAGCCTCAGCTATTTCCACTGCATCTCATGCTGCTCCTGGATGCTGGGTCAAAGGGCGAAGATTCCCTTGGACCAGGCAAAAGAACAGTCCCTGATTCCTTGAGGCCATCTTCTCTTAGCCCCTGAAGATATCAAGTAACACTAACTGTCCTTAGGATATGCTAGGAGATGAGGGCTTAGCGGGAGGGTTCACACCCTCGTCTTCCTTTAGACCTGCAGGATGTCCCTAAAACACCCTCTGTCCACTTCAGAGAGAAGGCAGCCAAGGCCCAGAAATGATGAGCAATTTGTATAAAGTCACGGAACAAGAGCCAAGATCTACTGGATTTTCAGAGGCCAAGCTCTGCACATGCGTGTGATTGAATCAGCTTATAAAATTCACCACTTTTTGAAAATCCAAAATGTGCAAAAAAAGTGAAAACAAATGTTTACCTGAACTTCCTTCCTCTGAAACAAAGCTCTGTTACCGGTTTCTTTGTATCCTTCCGCTAATTTTCTACGCAAACACAAACGTGTGGGTACAGACATATGCGTATATCTGTTCTGTTATCAGAAATGTCATATGCTATAGGCTCTTCAGCTTACTTTTTTTTTTCACGTAATGTACTTGAAGGTCCTTCCCTATTTGTACACAATTTTTTTTTTCTTCAACAACGGGATAATATTCCACCTTAAAGAGGCATCATGTTTTATTTACCCATCCGCTATTGCCGGACATTTGGGGTTACTTCCAATTTTGGAGTTACACGCCGAACATCGAAGCCCCCCGCGCTTCACCGTCAGCGGACACACTCTTCCCTTATCCCGCATGTAAGTTACACACTTAAGCAAAGATGGTTTTCGTTTTCCAGTGCCCCGCTCTGTGCGTTGCTTTCTATGGCTTTCCCTTGCAGAATGATCCAGAGCTGACGGCCCTCGGGGCCAGCCAACTCTCCCCCTGGGTCGCATCCCACCTAGACCCGAAGCCTGCTCGGAGGCCGAGGCCCCGCAAGCCTCTCTGCGGGCTTCAAAGTGGGAACGATGCTTCAGCCCCACGTTTAGCGGAATTTCAGAAATACTTCGGGATGCATCCCTAGGAAGGCAGTCTCTCTGGGCGGGCTAAATGAGCCGAGCCCCTTCCCCTGGGCTCCCGCGGCCCCTCCGAGCGCTTCCCACATTTGGATACGCCAGGTCTCAGTTTAGGAGCTTAGTCAAGAGGTCACTCGCTTCCCGGAGGCTTCCTGCCATTCTGAAGCCCTTAAGGGTCTTCGGGGCCCTAGGAAACACACGGAGGGCCATCCCATGCTCTCCCAAACTTATCCCACCACGTCCAGGCTTCCCTAAGCCCCAGCTACAGACCGCACTCACCATAGGGACTGTCCACCGGAGCCCCGAGGGGCGCGTTCACGCTGACCATGGCGGAGCCCACCCAGCCGGAGACCCGGGGGCATGGAGGAGCCGGGGCCCCAGGCACACAGCGGCAGCAGCAGCGGGAGCCAGTCCACCAGGGAGGCAGTGAGTGCAGCCAGCTGCCACCGCCCGGTTATCTTATTGATTCTTCTAATCACCCAAGGTGGGTGGATACGTTAAAGAGTAACCAGTCACTTAGGGAACCTGCGGCTGGGGACTGTCATTGTTGCCATGGCAACGACAACCTGGCCAGACCAGAGGTCCACTAGGGCCCCAGTCTTGCCCTTTGGGGTTGGGAGGCTCTTGGAGCCAGAATATAGGGGATACCAGCCCCTTCACCTCCAACTTTAGGGAAAGGACTGACCAGGACGGGATGAGGAGGTGAGAGTCCAACCTGGGTTGGGTTTTATGGCTCCAAACAATGGGTGTGGCAAGAGGCCGGGAGGGAGGGGTAGAAGAGAAAAGGAGGAAGCTGGGGGGAGTGTGTTTATTGAGCACCTACTGGATGCTGAGAGTTGCATACAGGCATTGCCACATTTAAAATTTAGGATGAGGAAATTGAGGCGAAGGAAAAAATTACTTGCCCAGAGTCTCCCACCTGGTACAAAGAGGAGTTAGAATGACAATGCACGATCTCTCCATTATCTAACGTGTATTTTTTGAGTGCCTACTGTATACTGAGCTCTGTGCTAGACTCCAGTGATATAGAAATGAGCAAAGAGACATCACCCCTGAGCTCGTGTCATTGTGGACTAATGGAAGAAATGGGCATCAATTAGATAACATTAAAGATATACTACTCAGGGACTTTCCTGGTGGTGCAGTGGTGAAGATGCCACATTCCCAATGCAAGGTGCCTGAGTTCAATCCCAGGTCAGGGAACCAGTGCCCACATGCTGCAACTAAGACTCAGCACAGCCAAATAAATAATAACTAAATGAAGTGAAGTGAAGTGAAGTTGCTCAGTCGTGTCCGACTCTTTGCAACCCCATGGACTGTAGCCTACTAGGCTCTTCTGTCCATGGGAATTTTCCAGACAATAGTCCTGGAGTGAATTGCCATTTTATGAATATATTTTGAAAAAGATATTATTCAAAGATATTATTACAGATGGTGAGTGCTAAGAGGAATGGAGAAACACAGGTTTGCCTCCAGGCCTGTGGGGCAGAGGCACTCTGCCTGCTCCTTCCACTGGTCCATGGGTCTCCTTTTGCCTCACAAAACGCGATCTGTTGCCCAAATCTGCATTCTGGTCTCGGAATGCAGAACCACCTTACATTTAGCTGTTCTACACAGTAGGCTACCATCTAGCTTTGGGGGGATTAGCTTCATTTCTTTTATTACAGTGTTGGGGTTCACAGCTTGACTTGGGATCCTGAGCTCAAGGTCTTCATCATATTGGGGGTGCTCAAATGAGAGGCAAGAGAACGTGGGACTTAGGATCAGAAAACCCTAGCTCCATCATCATTATCTTGCTGTATGGATTTGGGTACAGTATTTCATTTTCCCATGGTAACACATACCTCACATGTTACTTCACTTCTAAAATAGCTAATTGAGGTCCAGTGGCTAAAATCCGTTCTCCTATTGTAGGGGTCCTGGGTTTGATCCCTGGACCGGGAACTAGATCCCATATACAGCAACTAAGAGGTCACATGCTCCAAGTAAAAAATGATCACGCATGCCACAACTAAGACATGACCCAGCCAAGTAGATAAATACATAAATAGATTTTTGAAAATATTGAATAAATAAATAAAACAGCTAATTGATCTATTTCTCTCTGCCCGCAGTCTCTTTTCCAGTATGCTCACTCAGTCACCTCAGCGGGACCTCCCATCCCCTCTTGATGGACACTGGTGTGTATCCAGCCCTTCCTTCCTTCCATTTCCTCCCTCCCTGTGGCACCTTCCTGTCTTCATTTCCCCCTGTCAAGTTTGTAGCCCACAGTCCATCTTAGTGTCTCTCTTACTTCTGTCTCAGGCCCTTTCCTTCTAATCCTCTGACAAAAACCCAAGCCTGGATGAGCCTATGTATATTGCTTTCTTTATGCCTACACGCCAGCTGCCAATCACTGTTGAAAAACTTAAAAATCATATAGATGGACAGCTGGGGGCCACCAGAGATTCATAATCACAAACTTCGATGGGTCCCTCCACAATGCCCGGAACCTCTACCCTGTTTCTCTTCTCCTGGCTTTTCCATTTTCTACCCCTACTTCAGATCTTTTCTCGCCTCGGAAACTGTCCATCTCATTCTCAGGAGGCTGAGGCTTTGCCTTCTTCATAGAGAAAACAGGAGCCTTCAACCTGGACCAGCCTCAAGTCCCCACAAAAATTCACCTGCATTTGCACTTTGCTCACCTCTTTCCCTCCTGACCCACATGGGTCCACACCCTCCCTCTTCCCACTGCCCAGGAGCCCCACATGACCATGTAAGTTCTCTTATATATTCAACCTCTCCCTCTTTAGGCTTTAAAAACCAACTTCATTGAGGTATAATCTATATATAATAAAATTTTAGGTGTACACTTTTATGATTGTGACAAACGTATATTCTTATGTAACTATAACCTTAATCAAGACACAGAACATTTCCATCACCCCCTAAAGTTCCCCTTTTTTCCTCTACAATTAATCCCCCCAGCACCTCCCACTCCAGGCAACTGCTGATCTGCTTTCTGTCACACTACATTAGAGTCGTCTTTTCTAGGATGGCATTTGTCTGTTCTAGAAGGGCATTTACTCTTGTGTCTGGCTTTTTTGCTCAGTATATTTGTGAGTTTCACCTGTGTCCTGGTACTTTTTTCTTGCTAAGTAGTATTCCATTGGGTAGATATACTGAAATTTGTTCAGCCAGTCACTTGGTAATGGACTTTGGGGGTTATCTCCTATTTGAGACAATTGTGAATTAAGCAGTGATGTACATTCATGGACAAGTCTTCTTTTACACATATGTTTTCATACCTCTTGGTTAAATTTCTAGGCGAAGAATTGCTGGTTGTTATGATATATATATATGTATATATGTTTAATTTATAAGAAATTCCAAACCTATTGTCTATAGTGGTCATACCACTTTTCATTACTGCCAGCAGGGTAAGAGAGCTCCCTCTTTACTCCATATCCTTATCACCATTTGTCGCTGTCAATCTTCATTTATTTATTTTTGGGGCCACACCCAAAATGGTATGTGGGATCTTAGTTCCCTGACCAGGGATTGAACCCATGCGCCTGCACTGGAAGCTCAGAGTCTTAACCACTGAACCAGCAGGGAAGTCCCAGCTGTTGTCAGTCTTTTTAAATTTAAGCAGGTGATATGAGCTTTCTTTTGCCTTTTGTTTGCTTTACACTAGTTTTATAAATGAAGCCATTAGTACATTCATGTGTTAAAAGTGAAAATTTTATGACAGCATATAATGAAAAATAAAAGCTTTTCTCTAACCTCACTTTCCACATCTCACTCTATTGAATTTTTTTTTTTTAAAGAGTCAGATATGACTAATCGACTTTCACTTTATTATTTATTTGGGTACACTGGGTTTGGATTAGGTCTTAGGTGAGGCATGTGAGGTCTAGTTCCCTGCCCAGGGATTGAACCCCAGGCCCTCGGCATTGGAAGCATGGAATCGTACCCACTGGACCACTGGGGAAGTCCCTCTATTGAACTTTTAAACAAATTCTTGTATATATATCCAGAAATTATACACATAGACATTGCTCTGCACAGAAAAGTGTTCCCCCAAATTCATATGTTGAAGATCTAACCCCCAATGTGATTGTATTTGAAGCCTTTATGGATGTTCAGTTCAGTTCAGTTCAGTTCAGTCGCTCAGTTGTGTCCGTCTCTTTACAACCCCACGGACTGCAGCACGCCAGGCTTCCCTATCCATCACCAACTCCTGGAGCTTACTCAAACTCATGTCCATCAAGTAGGTGATGCCATCCAACCATATCATCCTCTGTTGGCCCCTTCTCCTCCCACCTTCAATCTTTCCCAGCATTAGGGTCTTTTCCAATGAGTCAGTTCTTCGCATCAGGTGGCCAAAGTATTGGAGTTTCAGCTTTAGCATCAGTCCTTCCAATGAATATTCATGAATGTAATTAAGATTAAATTAGTGGGGTCCTGATTCAGTAGGGTTAATGTCCTTATAAGAAGAGACATGAGAGGACTTCCTTGGCAGTCCAGTAGTTAAGACTCTGTGCTTCCAAAGCAGGGGGTGCAGGTGTGATCCCTGATTGGGGAACTAAGATCCCANTGAATGTAATTAAGATTAAATTAGTGGGGTCCTGATTCAGTAGGGTTAATGTCCTTATAAGAAGAGACATGAGAGGACTTCCTTGGCAGTCCAGTAGTTAAGACTCTGTGCTTCCAAAGCAGGGGGTGCAGGTGTGATCCCTGATTGGGGAACTAAGATCCCACACACTGTGCAGCTTGGCCAAAAAAAAATGTTTTTTAAAAACAGAAGAGACATGAGAGTCCACCCCTCTCCTCCCCTATCTATGCAGATACAGCGAGAAGGTAGTTGTCTGCAAGTCAAGAAGGAAAATTTCACCAGAATCCAACTATACTGGCATCCTGAATTCACATTTCTAGCCTCTAGAACTGGGGAACATTTTTTCTCTTGGTTGAGTCATCCAGTCCATAGTATTTTGTTATGGCAACCCAAGCCCATTTGGATATACACACATGTAAATGCACATAAATACATGGGAACATGTGAAACACACCCTTCTGTCACCTCCTCGGTCTCTAAGAGCTATCTCCACACCAGCATACCCACCTCATTCTTTGAGTGGCTATGTACTGTGTGGATGTCCCATAAGTGATTTTTCTAGTCTTCTATTGCTGGACGTTTAGGTTGTCTCCAGGCTTTTGTCACTACAGTGAATGTCTTCATAAACTTCAAGTGTCCTGCGTCAGATGTGGGAGTTTATCTGTAGGTCAAATGTCTAAAGGCAGAATCCTATCAATATGTAAATATGCTATGATATGTCTTTTATTAAAAAAAACAAAAACACCTCCCTCCGTAGTTTACTTTCCCGTCTCAGTGACAACATCTCCTTCCTTTTGACACTGAACTTGTAAAAAGCAATTTATTTATCTGGTTGTGTGAGGTCTTAGTTGTGGCATGCAGGATCTTTGATCTCTAGTTGTGGCATGTGGGATCTAGTTTCCTGACCAGGTATTGAACCGGGGCCCCCTGCACTGTGACCAGGGAATCTTAACCACTGAACCACCAAGGAAGTCCCTTGACATTGAACTTTTAAAGCAACTGTCTACACTAGTGCTAGGTACTGTCCCAGCTACTTTCTACGTATTCGTTCATTTCATGTTTTGAAGGACCTCATGAGGCAGATACAATTTATGTCCCCATTTACAGATGAGACTGAAACGTTAAGATCTTGACTTACCCAAGCACACTTGGCCAGTTTGTGTTAAATTTGTACTGAGGCATTCTGGTTTCAGAGTCCATGCTCTTAACTCTCTTGGCTGGTGAATGTATGAGCAAATGAGCAATCAGATGAGACTGGGGAATGATCTTCAAGAAGCATATAATATTACGGAGGTTTAAGAACTGTTTCAGATTTCTTGCAGGAAAAGTTCCCAACTTCAAGAGGGAAGGAGAGGGTGAGATGTATGGAAAAAGTAACACGGAAACTTACATTACCGTATGTAAAAGAGATAGCCAATGGGAATTTGCTGTATGGCTCAGGAAACTCAAACAGGGGCTCTGTATCAATCTAGAGGGGTGGGATGGGGTGGGAGATGGGAGAGAGGTTCAAAAGGGAGGGGATATATGTATACCTCTGGCTGAGACATGTTGAGGTTTGACAGAAAACAACAAAATTCTGTAAAACAGTTATCCTTCAATAAAAAAAAAGTTCCCAGCTTCAGTTGGAACAGCGGCTTAGCCAAGCTAGGGTACTACTGGAGTTCTCACTGCACATCTGTAGGGGCCAAGGCTTGATAAACACAAGCATGCCCACTTGGCTGATTCCTTCTTTGACCTGGGGTCTTCTCAGAGACAGTTTCAGAAATGGGGGATCCAGGAGGTCTTCTGTAATTTCCAATGGCACTTTATGCTTCATTATCTCTGTTATTGTTTAGTCACTAAGGCGTAGCTGACTCTCTGCAACCGCATGGACTATAGCCACCAGGCTCCTCTATCCGTGGGCTTTCCCAAGCAAGAATACTGGAGTGGGTAGCCATTTCTTTCTCCAAGGGATCCTCCCCACCCGGGGGTTGAACCTGGGTCTCCTGCATTGCAGGTGGATTCCTTACTGACTGAGTCGCCAAGGAAACCCCTCATCATTTCTACCTTTTTCCGGTCCCTGGTTTCTGCCTTCTTAGCTGAGAGGCAGGAGAGTGACTCAGGACATTGGAGTCATACCAGACCCAACTTATATGGCCTCAGTTTTTATGTCTATAAAATGGGAATAAGATCAATACGTAGCAGGATAATTCAATGAGATTAAGAGTGTCCTCAGCATCTCATAAATGCCAATTGTGATTACTCTGGTTATCCTGTTAACTCAGGACATAGGAAGGCAAATCGGGGGCCTCCGAAGAGCATAGTCATTGGGATCGGAGGGAGCTGAATTCAAATCCCATATCTACTCCTTACTAGCTCTGTGACCTTATACATGCCATGGAATCCAGAGGGTCACCTGCCACTTAAATTTCCAAAACAAGGTTTTCCCTGGTAGTGCAGTGGCTAAGATTCCACACTTCTGACGCCTGGTCAGGGAACTAGATGCCAGATGACTCAACTAAAGAGCTCACAGGCCACAACTAAGAGCTGGTGCAGCTAAATAAATAAACTTTTTTAAATCTAAAAAAAATTTCCAGAACATTTTGGGAATTTGACAAAGGATTGACAAGTCCTTTCCCCACCTGCCACATAAGGATATTAATTTTTAAGGAAATCTAACATTCATTATCACCATTGTGTGATACACGAAAGGACATTTTAATACTCTCCCTTCCAAAAAAATTAGGAAGAATATAATCTGAGAATAATGAATTCAGAACCACGTCCTTGTTTTTATTTCATGCATCTCCAGCGTTTGGAAATGGGCACTTCTGATAAGTCCCATTTTTCTTAGTTGTAAAGTGGAGTGAGAAGTCAGACACCTGCACCTGTGATCCAGCTGATGTACTTGGTGCAAAGCAGGAGCCCAGGGACTGTTAGCACCTGGTCTTCTTTATTTATTTGGCTGTGCCAGGTGTTGGTTGCAGTATACGGGCTCTTCGCTGCAGCATGCAGGCTCTAGTTCCCTGACCAAGGATCAAACCAGGATTCCCTGCCTTGGGAGCTCGGAGTCTTAGCCGCTGGACCATCAAGGAAGCCCTTTCGGCCTTCTTCCTGAGCTGGTTTCCCCTCAGCCCATCTCTGCTCTGCTTCCTTCTCTCCTCTTTGACCCTCCTGAGGACTGAGACGGGGACCAGAAAGAGCCACTGGACGAGATCTCAGAGAACTTTGTTGAGGGTGGAGGAAGGTGATATTGGAGACACAGCCACAGGTCCTAGACTAGGTGGGAATGTCCAAGAGGGAAGAACACTCTTTCCATCCAGGATCATGTAGGGACTCTGTGAAAAGGGACTTGTTTTCCAGCCGGGTCTTTGAATGAAGCTCTCTCCAGCCAGGCAGGGAGTGGGCCCCAGCTGGAGGGCAAGGTCTGAGGGAGAGATTTTACTATCTCTAAAGACAAAAGGTCTTTTGTGTGTTTTGATAACTGGGTGGGGTGGGGAGAGGGGAGAAGTTTTCTGGGAATGAGAATGAGATTCCGTGGGAGAAATAAAGAAAGAGAGAGACAGAGAGAGAGCCACAGGAAGAAAAAAAAAAAAAAACCTTAAAAGAGAGAATTCCTTCAGGCGAGCTTTGCTTTTAGCTTGTCAGTTCTGAGCATTCAGAGAGGTGTCTAGAACAGACTAAAGGAGCTGTCAGAGCCTGGGCTTCAACCTGGGTGCCTTCCAGACAAGCCATGCAGCTCTCAGTAAGTCATGCCCTTTCGCTAAGCCTCAGTGTACCCACCTGTAAAAAAGGTGCCTGGACCCCGCAGTGGCTTCAGCAACGTACACTAGGGGTGGGGTGTCCACAAGCTAACTACAGTTATTTTGTAAAAGCTTGCAACTGAAATGGTCCCAAATCAGAGAGGGAGACCACTGGTTCGCAAAGAGGGCCCAGAAGCTGGATGGCTATTACTGAATGAATGTAGTTTATTGGATACACAAAGACTTGCGGGTTGGAGGCCTGAGAGTCCAAAGGCTGCTGCCACTGCTTCTTCCAGCCCTGGCTGTCTGAGAACTGAGTCAACTGAGGATGCAGGCCTTTTTCCCGGAGGCCGGAGGAGAAAAAGATTTAACAGGTAAGAAGGAAAGCAAGGAGGCAGTTTTCTCCTGGTACATGCCGGACGTTTAGGAAATGGAAACAGGAGGAAAGATTCAGGTAGGTGAAGTGAGCCCAACTCACATCCTTAAAAAAGTATTCCTTGACCCCATCTTGAGGAAGGGACTCTTGGAGCGTCAGGCCCAGCCGGAGGCCTGCCAAAGCCCATGGAAAATTTAGAACCACAGAAGCTTGTTGGACTTGTGTCTTGAGAAGCACATGTTGCTGCTGCAGCTGCCTTGGTAGATGGGGGGGCAGGCAGAACACAGCCTCCCCGTCTTGTACGGTGCCTCTCCGATCCAGTTACCCCTGGAAGAGAAGAGGGCCCAGGGAGGCGGGGTAGGAGGGAGGCAGGGTCAGGGGGTAGGCAGGGTTGGGGCTGTCTCTTATACACATCTAGATGTGTATAAGAGACAGGTATACCTCTGAACAGAAGCTTGTTGGACTTGTGTCTTGAGAAGCACATGTTGCTGCTGCAGCTGCCTTGGTAGATGGCGGGGCAGGCAGAACACGGCCTCCCCGTCTTGTACGGTGCCTCTCCGATCCAGTTACCCCTGGAAGAGAAGAGGGCCCAGGGAGGCGGGTGGGGGGACAGATACATGAGCCACCTTCACACAGGTTTTCAAATATCAGCAGGGCCGCTGACTGGCCTAACCAGATCACGACTGCAAGCCTCAGTTTCTTCATCTCTAAAACCAAAAGAAGACACTCCTCCCGCACAGGAATGAGCATATCCAAGCACCTGGCTTGGCAGATAAGCAGTTCCCCACGAAGTGTGATTTTTCAGATTCCTTCCACATAACCACCCCACCCCAGCCACCTCCCCAAAGAAATCCCTCCCTCCCCTCTCCAACAAGCAGATCTGAGTTCTGATCCTGGTTCTGCCAGCTGGTGACAGAATAAAGCATCTCATTTCTTTCTTTCTTTTTTTTTTGACGTGGGCCATTTTTAAAGTCTTTGTTGAATTTATTACAGTATTGCTTCTGTTTTATGTTTCGGTATTTTGGCCCTGACCAGGGATCAAACCCACACCCACTGCGTTGGAAGATGAAGTCTTAACCACTGGACCACTTAACCACTTACCCAGGGACCACCAGGGTAGTTTAGTCCCTAAAATACCTCATTTCTTGAGCCTTGATTTTATCCTCTGAATAAGTTATTGAAATGGTGTCCATAAAAATTATGCAAAAACACTTTGTAACTTACAAGGAAAGAAAGATAGCACTAAGTCGCGTCCAACTCTTGCGATCCCGTGAACTGTAGCCTGCCAGGCTCCTCTGTCCATAGGATTCTCCAAGCAAGAATACTGGAGTAGGTTGCCATTTCCTTCTCCAGGGGAACTTCCCGACCCAGGAATTGCACTCAGGTCTCCCACATTGCAGGCAGATTCTCTACCAACTGAGCTATGCGGGAAGCCCCTGTAACTTACAAGGTGATATGCAAATAAGAACCAGAATAATTAGATACTGGGTGTAATTCAGCCATGGGGGACGTGCCCATGAAACCTCTTTGTGGCCTCTGCTGTACATTTATTTTTCATGGACAGTCTTATCCAAAAACCATCCTACCTGCTATGGAGTTAATCTGCTCAATGGATTTGAGGAGGAGGGGGAATAGGGAGCCATTGCTTAAAGGTAACAGTTTCTCTTTGGGGTGATGAAAACATTTTGGAAATAGAGGTGATGCTTGTACAACACTATGAATGCAATAAATGCCACGAAATAGCATACAGTACTTAAAAATGGCTGCAATGGCAAATTTTATGTTTTATATATATATTTTACCAAGATTGAAAAAAATGAATAATGTAATACACCAAACACCCATTGAGTTGTACACTTCAAATGGATAAATTGTATGGTATGTGAATTATATCTCAATTAAGCAGTTTTTTTAAAAAGAAGAAACCAGGAATTCCCTGGCCATCAGTGGTTAAGATCTGGTGCTTTCACTTCCAGGGGCCGTGTTTGATTGCTGGTCAGGGAACTAAAATCCCACAAGCCTTGAGGCATGGCCAAACAAACAAAGCAAACTTTCATCCCATCATTTTCCTGCTCAAGAATTTTAGTGGTTTCCCATTGCCTGTGCAGGAGTTTGCAAACTTTTTATATAAAGGGCCAGACAGTAAAATATTTTAGGCTTTGGGGGCCAAATGTCTTTATTGCATGAAAGCAGCCCTAGGGATATGTGAACAAATGTCGTGGTCATGTTTTAATAAAAGTTTATTTATAAAAATAGGCAGCAGGTCGGATTTTGGCTGTGGGCTGTAGTTTGCTGGCCTCTAGCTTATGAATCACAATTACCGTTTTGGACAGGCCTTCCAGACTGCTCGGGCTTCCCTGATAACTCAGCTGGTAAAAAATCCACCTGCAATGCAAGGGACCTGGGTTCAGTCCCTAGGTTGGGAAGATCCCCTGGAGAAGGGAAGGGCTACCCACTCACTCCAGTGTTCTGGCCTGGAGAATGCCATGGACTGTATAGTCCGTGGGGTCGCAAAGAGCTGGACACAACTAAGCGACTCACTTTCCAGACTGCTCTAGTGATGCATGGATCCAGCTTACAAACCAGTTCTTCCCACAGCTCTTTTCTCCATCCAACCCACAGAGTTCTCTTTCTCCCTCTTCATCCACCTCAAGGCCTAAAATCAGTCCCCCAGGATCTTGCTCGGGGCGGCCTAATAATCTCACCCCTAGCTTGTAGTGTCCGTGATCTCTCAAGTGCCAGTGCCTTATTTTCTCAAACATCAAACACTCTTTGTAGGCAGAAATGGAATCTTTTTCCTCCAAAAGCGATGGCTGAATAACAATAAGTAAAGTCAGCCAAAGTGCTTAGAAAAGTGTGGATTTCTGGTTTCATATGGGTACGTTCATTCATTCATTCAACCAAGACTTCTAGTGGGCATCAGGATTTATGTCAGATGCTGTGAGTCCACAGTTTTCAAAAGGTGCTCCCGGAAGTTTAGGGGCAGAGAATGTGGGTGGTAGAGACACCAGGGGATGATGGAATAAAAGTTATCCTTTTCTTGTTTAACCACTTGAGGGAAAGTTCTGCTTTAAGAAAAAACAACAGTTTGAAATCACTGTAATAAAAGGATATAAAAATGAATCAGGTCTATTTCCTGCTCTCAAAGACTTCTCTTGACCTCTCTCCCACTAGCTGATTGGAAAGTCTGGAAGAAGCAGCTGAGCATACTCACTGCAGCCTTCCTTCCTTTCCTATGGGATCTGCCTGCCTGCAGGGAGCATGTGTCCTTGGTTGCTCTGTTTCCTGTGGGAAGCTTTTGAAGGGGCCAGCGCTATACTTAGAAGAGGCCTCTGGTTGTCCAGTGTTGCTTATTAATGGATGTGAAGGTCTAGTTCAACAGCGAGCTATTTGAAAGTCCACTTGGCTGGCAGAGCTAAAACACATTCTCCACTACTGGCTTCAACAGGGAGACTGCCTATCCACTATCCACCTGCCTTGGTCCTCTATCACCCAACTGACTGTGAAGCTTGGGTAAAGAAAAAGGATTCTCGATCAACTCTCTAAAAGTACCAAACTGTGTGGTGTGTGGTTATTTAGAACAGAGGAAGGCAAGGTGTCCTGTGTGTCTTCCTTTTCTGAGAATCCTGCCCACTCCACCTTGTGATCCACCCTCCCGCCCCAGAGTCCCCTCGACCTCAAAGCTGCACTCACTTAATGGCGTAGTTGCAGACCAGGTACACGGCCTGGCGCCAGGTGCTGCCCCAGACACGGATGCTGCCACAGGTGTGGATGGCACAGCCCAGCCGATTGGAAGATGCCCACACCATCTGAGAAGGGAGGACAAAGGCAAGGGAGACTGTGAGAAGGACTTGGGCCTGGAAGCTTCCTGCACTTGCTCAGTTCAGGGTAGATGCTTTAGCTGAGGTTTTCCTGGGGGAGGCAACTGTCTCAAAAGTGACAGGATGGAGGCATATGGTACTATTAATATAATGTTTCCCAAACTTTATTTTTTACTACAATCAACAGTAGGGAGAACAGTTTTATAGTGTTATCCAGTGCACCAACACACACACACACACCTATTCCTCTTGCACAAAAGTTTTATGAACTAACATTTAATCTTATCATATAGAATGATATATGCTAATGTTTTCTATAGTGTTGAATTAGATTTCTTTCTTTCCCCCCTTGTGAACAATGCTTGAAAATCATTGTTGTGTTGGAGATTAGAACACAGACTTTGAAGATAAACAGCCTTGGATCAGTTTCTCAATATCAGAAGCTGTGTGACTTTGACCAAGTCACTTAACCGCTCTGTGCCTGGTTTCTCCTTTGGCAAAATGGAGATAATAAATATCTCATGGATGTCAGGAGGGACACTTGGCTTAAGCCTCACATTTCCTAGGGGAATTTTCTCCAGTGTTTGACATTTACTGCAAATGAGTCACAGAGAAACTGGCAGGTCTCCAAAAGAAGACATTGGCCCTACCATTGGTACTGTTTCTTATAACACTTGTATTTTTATGTACAATAAGTGGTACCATCTCAATATGAGCACTCAAAATACACTACGATTTGGGGGTAATCTTATTTGGCATTTCTTTGGAGAAGGAAATGGCAACCCACTCCAGTTCTCTTGACTGGAAAATTCCATGGATGGAGGAGTCTCATAGGCTACAGTCCACGGGGTCAAAAAGAGTGGGACACGACTGAGCGACTTCACTTTCACTTTTCTTTCACTTTTAAGATAGCATAGCCTTGGAAAATAGAAAATACTGGGAAACGTTTGGACCTATTGATAGCAAAGGCACTCTTGAACTTGTCAGACCACACATCTCCATTTTGGGGGTCAAACAATATGATCCACTGACCTAAGACACTGAAAATAAGATCCAGTTCAGTTCAGTTCAATGTATATACAGGAAAAGGCTCATTATGTAAAAGGAAGTCCGTACAGGTCGCTGTCCACCACATTCCATTTCTCCCACCAGCCCTTCATCCCTACAAAGGGTACCTGGGTATAGTGGGAGCAGACAGGGCCACGGCAGCGCCCGGGGCAGTGCGGGGTACAGTCCTTTGGGGCAGGAAACAAGTAATGCTGCTTCTCCTGTGACCAAGACCTCACAAGATCCACCACCGAGCGGTACCTGGGAAGGCGGAGGTGATGGAAGAAACTCAGACTGTGTGCTCGGCGAGCTGTTGAGTGAAGGGCAGTGAAGTGACGGGGTGAAGGGAGGGCTCACTCACCGGCCGGAATGGACAGACAGGTTCTGGCCCACGTATCTCATCAGCTGTGAGGGCCCGTGGGCCCAAACGCACTGGGAGGCCCAGGCCTCAGCCGACCTGGCCAGCCGCTCGTCCCAGACCTGGGAAAGCAGAAAGGTCATGAAGTTCCCCGCAGGAGGAAAACCACCACCATCCCAGTAGTGTCTAGAAATGCAAATATACATGGTACCATGACTCCTCCATCTCCTGGGAACACTGCAATAAATCCACTTAATTAATAAGAAAACTGAGCCTTAGAGAAGGCTTGTGACTTCAAAGTCAATAGCAAGTCCACACGAGGGCTGAGATCCACACCTGGTCTTCTGACTCTTAGTCCGGTGCCCTTTTTCCTTCAGTGGACTTCAAGCTTGGGGTTCCCTGCTCTGAGGGGGGTCCCAGGGATTGGCCTGGGAGTTCCCAGCTATCCCTAGAAGTGACTGAGCCCAGGATAATAGGAAGAGAATGGATTTTTTATTTATTAAAATTTGAAAATGTGTTTAACATTAAATTTTAAAATTCAAAATGTGTTTGTTTTTAATAGTGAAAACATGCACACGTTTACTATGTAAACTGTTGAAAGGAGAAGTGGAGAGTCTTTCATCTTCATCTTATACTAGTCCCTCTAGCCACCCAGACCCTGGAGGTAACCATCATTGTGAGTTTCTTGTGTCCAGTTGCAGAAATATTCCAACCCAGGGATTGAACCCGGGTCTCCTGAATTGCAGATAGACTCTACCAACTCAGGCACCAGGGAACAACTACATATACATACATATGTATATATATATGTGAAGTTTTTTGACAGATGGCAGGATGCCAGACATTCTGTTTGGCACCTTGCTGTTTTCATTTAACCAGATAGGTTTGTCTTAGCGATGATTCTACATCAGCACATAGAGAATACCCTCCTCCTCCTCTGTAACGGCTTCTTAGTTTTCCAATCTGTGAATGCCCTAAGTTTTATATCTCAAAAAAGGATCACCTAAAAAAAAAATACTAGTTCCCTTCCACTCTGACTCCCTGAGATTCTGAGATATTATTTGTTCCTTCATTTCATCTGTCATTTAGCAAATATTGAACAAGGACTCACAGTCTAGCAAGGAAATGAGATGTTAAGCAATCATTACAGTTGGCTGGTGTGAGAATGTGAAACGGAACCTGGTCATTTTTGGAGCCATAGAGAGAAAGGGTTCCTTGAGCAAGGGATGTTTAGCCAGATACCCGTCCTGTGGGCTGAAGCCAGCTAGTGGAGCAATGGGGACGCCCAAAGAAGGGTCCAGACATCTCCCCGGGGTTGTGAGACTCATCCATTCTTAAAGAAAGCAGAGGAATGTTTTCTTCATGCTGCAAAGGGGTGAGCTGAGGTAGGGGCATGCAAACCTCTAACCCACACTCACTGACCCTCCCCGGGGCCCCTCCTGGTGGAACTGTCTAGCTCTCTCTTCCACAATACATGCAACAATCAAACACCTGTTGCAGGGAGGGCTTTGCACGCAGGGCTGGTGCTCAATAAATGTGTCATTGTTTGAAAACTGGAGGGCCTTCTACGTGCCAGCCACTGTGTTAATCAATGGATGAGTCAGTTAGTGAATAAATAAATGGCTCCCCCACCTTTAGCTGCCTGCCGTTTGGGCTCCCATCCCCACCCCTCCCAATACCTTATTGCACCTGATGTTGTATTCTACATAAATGTTGTGGTTGATCTTTGTTTTTTATCATGCCCACTGAAATGGAAGCTCTGTGAAGGACAAGACCTTGTCCATCCTGTTCTCGGCAGTCTCCACAGGGCTTAGCAGTGGTGCCTAGCTCCAAGCAGGAGATGCTACATAAGCGAATGAACACATTGCAAAAGTACAAGTGCTTGCAGGCAGTTAAGGGAGCAGGTATCTGTCTTACAGGGAGTGGCTGACAATCCTTTTCCATAAAGAAATCTGTAGGTGAGCTGGAGGCCTATCTCTACAGGCTAGTTTGGGACAATGGTCCTGGGGGAGGGGCTGCGATAATGTAAAATGTTCCTTCCTCCCCTTCGGAGTCAAGCTGGTAGGGGGTTGGGGTGAGACACCCCCCTTCTCCCCTGATTCCCCATTCTGCCTCTTTGAAGGAAGATATCCCAGCGTCCTTTGCTGGTCAGCTGCTGTTTCTCCCCCAGCCTGTGCCCTCCACCCCCACCCCAGAAACCAATCCCCATCTCTCCCAATTCTTCCTCCAGAAACCTGTGGACAGACTGGGAGTGTCATCAAACCCCTGGGGCAAAGAGACAATGACAGGGAAATCTCCAGCCACCCACCCACTGCGGATCCCCAGCAGAAAGCCAGAACTCTTGGAAAAGGCATTGTGTTAATTAAGACAATAGCTTTAGCAGCTGGCAGATCTGGGGTGTAATCCCAAGTGGGTGACCTTCAACAAATTAATTCTCTGCTTCTTGATTTCTTTATTTGGAAAATGCAGATAAATCCCACCTTGAAGGAAGAGGGTTCCGCGTAAGTGCCTGGCACACAGAGGATGCGCCATAAATCGCAGTCCTCTGCTCCTGCCTGCAGAAAGGACCTATATAAAGCCTTAGTTTTCTCATCTGTAAAATGGGCAGACTTCACAGGGCCCAGATACTAGCTAGAAAGGCTAGACTCGTGAATGGTCCAGCCCTTTCAGGGCACACTGAGTCCACTGGGGTTTGCCAGAAAGGGCACTGGCAGAGCGTGAGGACTCACCATATACTCCATGTTGGCAGCAGGCGGGTGCACGCTGGCCCGGATGTGGTTGTGATAATCCAATAAGGCACTCATGTCCCGGGCAGAGATGTGGCGCTTCCGCCGGTACCGAGGCACCCCCAGGCCACTCAGGGGCCTCACAGCTGTGCCCTTGGTCTGGGCCAGTGCCAGGGTGGCGTTGGGCATCGAGGCGTTCATTGTCTGGGCTGCCCAGAAGAGCAGGCCTGCCAGGCCCACAGTGCCGGGTAGTGGGGGCATAGTTGGCTGGAAGAGGTCCCACGTCTGGCCTCGTGCAGTCAGAGCTGGCTGCCTGGAGGGGGCGGTCATGAGGGCACCAAACCCTGAGTGCTCCCCAGCCTTCCCAACCCAGAGGATGCTAACTACTGGGAGTTTGACACAGATCTTCCAACACGGCTCTGGTGGTGGGGAGCAATACTCCATCCTTCCCACCCCATGGACTGAGTGGATGGTGCAGTAGGAAGAAATGCCCAGACAGGGACTTCCCTGGGGGTCCAGTGGCTAAGACTCCATGATCCCAATGCAGGGGCCCCAGGTTCAATCCCTGGTCAGGGAACTAGATCCCACATGCTGCAACTAAGAGTTTGCAGGCCACAACTAAAGACCCTGTGTGCCTCAACTAAGATCCGGGGCAGCCAAATAAATAAATATATATTTTTTAAGATAGAAAGAAAAAATAAAGAAATGCCCAGAGAGTGGCTGAATTCTGACCAGGCCCTGGAGTGAGACAACACTTCAAAGCTGGAGTTCCATCCCACCAGGAAGCACACCTCACACCTCCCCAGACTGGATACCCTCTGCACCAATCTCACTCCACACAGGCTCTGTCGGTGCCCTCAGAGGGGCAGCGCCCACCTCCCCTGAGGCATCAACCAGGGCCCTCTCATCCCCGAGTTGCTGCAATTTCAGGGTGGAGCTCAGTTCAGTTCAGCCGCTCAGTCGTGTCCGACTTTTTGCGACCCCACGGACTGCAGCATGCCAGGCTTCCCTGTCCGTCACCAGCTCCTGGAGCTTGCCCAATCTCTTGCAAGACACGGAAAGAAGAGACTGAAAGAGGCAGACAGAAAGAAAGCGAGAAACAGAGAAAAAGAAAATGAGGGAGACAAAAAGATCACTGACATAAAAAGATCCAGAAAAGAGCTATGAGACAAAAAAAGGTAGAAAGATACAGAAAGAAAGAGAGACGACGCTGAGGCAAAAAGAGAAGGAACATGGGAGAGACAGAGAGAGAGAAAGAGGGGGAAAAAGAACAGACAAGATGGAGAAAGAAATACTGAGAAGAGAACCAGAGAGAGGGGTCCGGGAGACAAGGCGGCAGGCTCCCCAGGGGCGCGTACCCAGGATGGGCAGCCCAGGCTGGCGGCAGGAGGCGGCCCAGGAGGCAGGGGACCTCTGCGGACGCCCAGCCCGCCTGCCGCACAGCGACTTAAACGTTCCGCCAAGAGCTGATGGCCTCTGACGTCCCAGCCCCCCCGCCCCCTCCCCTTCCAGCCGGGCCAGGCTCGAAGCTCCGCCTGCCAGTCCCCGGGCTTCTCTCTCCTCCCTCTCTCTGCTGTTCCACCTGAAGCGCAAGGGGGCCGGGGCTGAGCTGCCGGTCAGGATGGGGGTGCGGTCAAGGCAGGGATTCCCGGACGAAATACCACCTCTCCTCAGGAGACCTCAGATCCCGAGCCTTTTCTCTGCCTTCCAGACCCCACTTATTACGGCCGTCTCTCATCCAGAAAGTGTTTTTCTGTTTTCTCCACAAAGCCCTCCAGCCCCAGAGTTGGCAGTTTTCATATGGTCTCCATCTAATGAGCCCGGCTGAACGTGGATGCTGAGCTTGATGTATACAAGCTCAGCCAAACCCTCAGAAGCAGATACTATCCCTCCCCATCTTAGATGAAAAACCGGTCTCCAAAGAGGTGAAGGAACAGTCCAAAGTCAGGCCAGCCTGTCTGTTGTGGGACCAGGATTCACATCCAAGTCTGACCCCAGGGAGGGCCCTGCTAGTATGTAAAAAGGATATCATTTCTGTAACCAAACCAAATATAGATGCATGGGGGGGAAAAGCCTGATGAGAATATTAGAATATTTGCTGCGAGGCCACTCAAACATAGGCCCATGCAGCCTAATTAATTAAGCCAGTGGATCTGGATTCAAATCCCCATTATTTTGTTTTTGAGGGTTTTTGTTTGTTTGTTTTTCTTTCTTAAAAAAAAAAAGCCTTTTTATGCTCACTAACTGGTGTCCTTGGGCAGATTACTTAACCATTTGTGCTTTATCTGGAAAATGGGAGAAATAAAGTTTCTTTCCTTACAACACTGATGCCAGGATTAAATGAATTCACATCTAATTGAGTGTGTGCTCTTTAGGTGTATGTGCGTGTGCTTATGAGAGTATGTGTGTTTGTTATAGGTGTATAAGCACACGTAGACACACATGTGAGGGCTTGTGTGTCATATATAGGTGTATGGATGCGTACATGATCATGCAGATGTCTGTACCTGTGTGTGTACTTGCATGAGTATGCATGTGCTTGTATGTTATGAATGTGCAAGCACACACACAAGCGCGTCCTTCTGATGATTTCTGTGTCATATGCATGTGTTAATGCATAAGTACTCAAGGATGTGTGTGTGTGTGTGTGTTGACAGAACTCCTTTGATCTCTGAGTTGCTGTACTTTGTTGTTGACAAAGAATTTCATTTTCTCTTCTTTGATTCCTTGTATTCTTCACAAATAACAAGCGATGCCTTTGCAACGGAAAGGGACAGACTTACAAGAAAGGTGTTCCATTAAAAAAACCAAAGTTGAAGCACTTGTAATCTTCAGCCTCCACTTCCAGAGACCTTTCCGAGAAGTTCCAGGCAGAACCCAGTCCCCGGTGCCAAGCTGAGCCCCGGCCCAGGTGACGATGCAGGGCTGGGAACTGGGACGGGGCTACCCAAGTGCGGTCCTCCCCAGACGCATGGAATTCCAGCCCCAGGCAGCCGCCCAGCCTCAGCTTCGGCGGCCCAGACAGTGCAGCTGCCAAAGCACACACCTTTTCCCCCCCGGAGCAGCTTACCCAGCCCAGGCTGACTGCTGGATGCTGGGGGAGGCGGGGCACACAGAGGCAGTGGGGGTTGGGGGCTGCTGACTCTGACCTCTACGTGGCTTTCTCATCATGCCAGGAGGACAAGAGGCACTGGCTCCAATCTCGTTCCATTCTCTGCCTCCAGTAGGCTGGGTCTCCTGGGGCAAGTCTTCATCCTTCTCTGGGCCATTGGAACAACTGGACTTGGGGCTTTTCTGCTTACAGCGAGCTGAGGTCCATGACATACCAGGTGGCAGAGGAGGCAGACACAAACAGCTTTGGCACTGATGACCCAGGAGCGTGTGCCCCACTCTCTCTGAGCGCTAAACACCAACCTCTCCCATGTCCTGGCCACTTGCAATGGTCCAGAGCATTACATCCGTGATTCACTCGGTCCTTGCAGCTGCCTTTGAGGCAGCAACCCCACCCGCGGACAGATGGGGACACAGAGCTTCAGCAGCTTGTCCTAGGGCCTGTTTGTTTGCTAATTGGGGTTCTGGCAGTGAACATTCTTGCCCGTTTTATAGAATGCACACGCATCCACTCTGCACACACCACACACACATGCACGTATACACACACACATACCGTCCTCCCACAAATATGAGACAGCTGGTTCCCCCAGTCCCTTAAATTCTTGCTGTCAGATGCCCTCAGGTGCTTTTCCATAAACACACAGAAACCCACCCTTTACACACTTGATCATGTTAACACATATAAGCGGCAAGTATTTGTTCTTTTCTCAGTGCTCAGAACCATTTCAAGCACTTGACCTGGATGAGACCATTCAATCTTCAGACCCCCCCATCAGTTTGGTATTGTTATTGTCATCATAACCGTTTTTCTATATGTGAGGGAACAGGCACACAGAAGTGAGTTGTTGGGGTCTCACAGCAGGTGCGGGGCACAGGTGGGATGGGCCAGGCTCGTCCCACTGCCTCTCCAGAGAGACAGATGGACAGACATCTGAAGAAGGCACGGCCTCGCACTCCAACCGTGTGTACAAGATCACCATCTCCTGGGACTTCCCCGATGGCCCAGTGCTTAAGACTGTGCTTCCAGTGCAGGGGATGTAGGTTTGATCCCTGGTCGGGGAACTAAGGTTCCACGTGCCTCGTAGTGTGGCAGAAAGAAACAATAGATCGCTGTCTCCTACTCGACATGTTCACACATCCAGAACAACCCAGAAAATCGCACTGGTAGCAAACATACAGAAACACCCCCGGCCAATCCACCAGGTAGGACCTTGCCTGCTGTCCTTGTTGACTAAGCCTGTCCCCAGGTTCCCTTTGACAGGTTGGTGTTGTTTAGTTGCCAAGTCATGTCTAACTCTTTGTGACCTCATGGACTGCAGCACGCTAGGCTCCTCTTTTCTTCACCGTCTCCCAGAGTTTGCTCAAATTCATGTTCATTGAGTCGGTAATGCCACTGAACCATCTCACCCTCTGCCACCTTTTTCTCCTTTTGCCTTCAATCCTTCCCAGCATCAGGCTTTTTTTTTTTTCTGACAAGTCGGCTGTTTGCTTCAGGTGGCCAAAGTATTGGAGCTTCAGTTCAGCAACTGTCCTTCTGATGAATATTCAGGGTTGATTTCTTGTAGGATTGACTGGTTTGATCTCCTTTCTGTCCAAGGGACTCTCAAGAGTCCTCTGTAGCACCAGAACTCAAAAGCATCAATTCTTTGGCACTCAGCCTTCTTTATGATCCAACTTGCCCATCTGTACATGACTACAGCAGGTTGCCAGGGGATGAAAATGTTAGGGGTGAAGGCAGGAAATAACCAGGGGTGGCCCAGATCAATGTCCTGGGCTAGGATCTCACTTCAGGGTAAGAGCTTTACTCACCCCTGGATTTTGTCACACTGGATTCAGCTATGGTTTCATCTTCACTCCTACCAGAATTTTCTCTGGTCTTGGGCAAGTGAACGGGAAGTTCTTCTAGATAGCAGTAGTACTTGAGGCAGTACATCTCAGTGACTAACACTGCTGACTCTGGATCCAGACAGCCTGGGTTCGTGGCTTACTAGCTGTGTGTCCATAGGCAAGTTACTTAACCTTTCTGTGCCTTGGTGTCTCACCTATAAAATAAGGCTGCCTTGTGGAGTTGTTGTGAGGATTAAATGAACTGATACAAGTGACACAAGGCCTGAGTAAGCAGTCAATAAATGTTAGCTATAATTGATGATAATAATAGCAACAATAACAGTCAACATTTATTTAGCACATACTAGATGGGCTTCCCTGGTGGCTCAGATGGTAAAGGATCTGCCTGCAATGCAGGAGACCAGGGTTCAATCACTGGGTCGGGAAGTTCCCCTGGAGAAGGGAATGGCTACCCACTCCAATATTTTTGCCTGGAGAATCCCATGGACAGAGGAGCCCTGCAGTCTGTGGGGTCACAAAGAGTTGGACACAACTGAGCGACTAACACTTTCACTTTTTTTCAGGTGCCAAGTACTAAGTGATATAGGGTCCGATATCATTTAAGTTTTGTTCCAGTTTTATGGATTAGGGTTCAGAATCTCCATTCAACAGATGAAGAAGTGGAAATTCAGAGAGGTTAAGCACCTTGTCCAAGGTCACAGAGCTAGTCCCAGTGGAAACTGGATTCCAGAGTCAGGTCTTAACCCCAGTGTTCTTTTTAGACAATAAAGTTGCTTCTAAGAAGAGTCTGTCTAGGGACTTCCCCGGTGGTCCTGTGGTTAAGACTCCACACTTCCAATGCAGGGGCTCAATGAAAAAAAGCCCGTGTTGTATAACACAAGGAATATAGCCCAAATTTTCTAATAACTATATATGGAGTATAACCTTTAAAAATTGTGAATCACTATATTGTCCATGAATTTATATGATATGGTACATCAAAATTGTACATCAACAGTCGTGCCCGACTCTTTGTGACCCCATGGACTGCAGCCCACCAGGCTCAACTGTCCATGAGATTTTCCAGGCAAGGATACTGAAGTGGTTTGCCACTTCTTTCTCCAGGGGATCTTCCCAACCTAGGGTTTGAACCCGGGTCTCCTCCACTGCAAGCAGATTCTTTATTGACTGAGCTACAAGGGAAGCTTATTGCACATCAACTATAATTTTAAAAGAGAGATTAAAAAGAAGAGACTGTGGAACAGGAGCCTGGTGTTTGAGAGAGGAGACTAAGAAAGGCGGAATGTCCTTAGAGATCTTCCAGATCACCCCTTCGTTTGCCAGTTGAGGAAATAGGTTCAGAGTAGGTGAGTGACTTGTCCAAGGACACACAGCAATTGGCAGACTCAAAACTTCAACCCAGATCTGTGTCACTCCAAATCCAAACAAGGGAAAGAGGGAGCTGGGAGGGAGGAGAGTACACGTGAAAGATAGGAATGGTGATCCACACTTTGCCAAACTATTTGGTCAAATGTTCCAAGTTCTTCTAAAAGACAACTGAGAAAATGAAAGAAATGGAGGTGGAAATCAGTAGAGACTCAAAAGATACACATTTTTTAACGTTTATTCTTATTGATTTACTTGCCTCCATGTGGGATCTTCGAAGTTCCTTGTGGCATGGGAACTCTTGGTTGCAGCCTATGGTATCTAATTCCCCGACCAGGGATCAAACCCAGACCTCCTGCATTGGGAGCGTGGAGTCTTAGCAACTGGACTACCAGGGAAGTCTCTACATTATTTTATATGGGCAAATTTTTTATGGACTCCACTGTTGAGGTATGTGAACCTGAGTGCGGACAAAGAATTATTATAGAAGTCAAGCTGTGATTGAGGTGGGACATTTAAGGGGCTCCTATTTCTTGATCTGACTGGTGGTTACAAGAGCTTCACTCTATTGGGTCCCACATTGGTTTTATGTGATTTTCTGTACTTATGTTTTATTTTTCAGTACAAAGTCTTAAAAAAAAAAAAATGGCAGTGGTAATTTATCCAATGACACCTTCCATCTGTCACTGTCCTAACCCTGCATGAGGATTTTAGCCTTCTTTCAACAGTTGAGGATGTCAGGTTCAAAAAAGGAGGCAGCTTCCTCACAGTCATACAGCAAGTAACTCTGAGAGCCGGGACTCAACCCTGGTGGTTGGTGTGTCTCTGCAGCCCTGCTGTGGCTGGGCTGCCCGTGGCAGGTGGCACCCGACCCCGCAGTGGCGGGTGTTGGGGAGATCTGACAACAGATTCAGAAACACCGACTTCTCGGAAAATAAATAAAGCCCACCCAGAAGCACCTCTGGGCGCCCAGGCCTTCTGCTCTCTCTGTACCCAGTGAGTCTCGTCACCTCTTCGATGGCTTATCCAGAGGGAGGCAGCATGGTCTAGGAGTGGCAAGGACCAGAGCTGTGACCTCAGATGAGTGACCTTGGTCTGGATGACCCGAGGCAAGTCTCTGAGTTTCAACTTCCTCATCTGTATAATGGGAACAATAAACAGGCACTACGTTATTTGGCTCTTATGATAAATTCAGTGAGATATAGGAAGTGTCAACACACAAAGCAAGTTTGTTCAGTGTTAGCTATTAACCTGCCCAAGCAAACACCACGTGACTCCATTGACAAGATGCTCGAGAACGGGCAAACCTCGAAGACTTCCCTGGTGGTCCAGTGGTTAAGAATCTGCCTGCCAATGCAGGGAGGACATGGGTTCAGTCCCCGGGCTTGGAAGATCCCACTTGCCACAGAGCAACTCAGCCCATGCTCTACCCTGAGATGCAGTTACTGAAGCCTGCACGCTTTAGAGTGATGCTCTGCAGCAAGAGAAACTGCAAAAAGCAAGTAGTCCCGGCTCACTCTCTTTCCCCAGCTCCAGGAAGCTTGATGCATGTATGTAAAAATTCATCCAGCTGTACACTTAAGATCTGAATGCCATAAGTTATACCTCAGTCTTCCCAGATGGCGCAGTCATAAAGAATCCACCTGCCAATGCAGGAGACGCAGATTTGATCCCTGGGTCGGGAAGAAGCCCTGGAGAAGGAAATGGCAACCCACTCCAGTATTCTTGCCTGGAAAATTCCATGGAGGGAGGAGCCTGGCGGGCGACAGTCCATGGGGTTGTGAAGAGTCAGACAGGACTGAGCAACTGAGCACACAGACAAGTTACACCTTAAATGAAAACTGAGTTATAGATGGTTTGAAAAGCCTTTGTTTAATTTCAAAGAGTTCTTTTAACAAGTTTCAAATTAAAATCCAATATAAGAAAACACACCCACATACCAACGGAAGTATCCCAATTTTGTCTTCCCAACACACACTTCCTACCCAGTCCACAGACATATCCTTCCCAGTACACCCACCAAAACCCCCAACACTTTACACGCATAGCCAAAGACCCCAACATCCACACAAAGAGAAGTCACAGCCCAACAGAGCAGACATACCTGCACTCCTACTCAACCTCACAGCACACCCATCCTTAAATAGATGGTTTTCAACTCTGGGTGTGTGTGAAAACACACCTTACTTTTATACACACAGAGACACACACAAACCAAACCCATAGACCAAATTGGCTTGGGCAGATTTGTGAGTCAGACAGACTGGGTGGGGGTCTTGGCTCCACCACTTCCTCACCGCAGGACCTAAGGCAGGTCATGCAATTTCTCTGAGCCTCAGTTTTCTAATCTGCAAAATGGGTCCAATAAGATCTTCTCTCATGAGATGAAATGAAATAGAAAGGAAGACGGAGTAAAAAAAAAAAAAAGCTTATTGAGGGAAGGAGTTGCATGGTTTGTCTCTGTATCCTCGATGACTCACAACACGTCATTACAGTAGACTCATAGGTGTTGTCAGTTCTCACCAGATTAAATTTGTTACAATCCCGATGGAAATTCCAGTAAGGTGATTGGAGGAAATTGGCAAGTGGATTCTGAACTTCGTGTAGGAGAGCTGTGGCCCAGGAATTCTCAAGATACTCCCTTAGTCATAATCTTAGTAATATGTGGTGATTAAGCAGACAATAGAAAAATCAAAAATAAGGGGAGGGTGAGCCTGGGACATAGGGGTGAGCCAAGGGGGACGGCATGGACAAAGGCTCTGAGGCTGGAGGGCATTTGGTTCATTTGAGGAACTGAGAAAGGCAGGTTAGGGAGGGTTAGAGGGGGCACTAGTGGTAAAGCACCTGCCTGTCAATGCAGGAGACAGAAGACACAGGTTCCATCCCTGGGCTGGGAAGATCCTCTGGAGGGCATAGCAACCCACTCCAGTATTCTTACCTGGAGAATTCCGTGGACAGAGGAGCCTGGCGGGCTACAGTCCATGGGGTGAGCAAAGAGTTGAACGTGACTGAAGCGGCTTAGCAGGCATGCACACAGAGGGGACAGAAGGGTATGAGGTGGCCCAGAGATGGGGGCAGAGGTGAGCAGAGACTATTTGTGCTGTTGGGAGGCCTTGAATGCCACCCCAGCTGCAGAACTGAGGACCTCAGTTTCACCTTGGCTTTGCCCTGTGCCCAGTCCTGGGGCCCCACTGCGGACAGGGGTTGGCAGCACACAGGGAGAGGAGAGGATGGCTTAGGTTTCAGGGAAACAGGAGTACTCATCCCACTATGATCTCTTAGGATCTGACTTCCCACGGACCCCCAGAATCCTGAAACCGGAGGGGTGCCCCTAAGGGGTCCTTCATCCTCCTCTTCCAAGTCAGCATTCTGAGCAGGGTGTTTTCAGGGGCTTCGCCGGGAAGCCCCTCATCCTCCCCGTTGTCAGAGAGGACTAGCCTCCTTCCATAAAGGCCAGGTGAAGAGGAGTAGCTGGAGAATGGGACCGGTCCAGCACGTCTGACCCAGCGGGAGTTTTCGGCGTTCCCCCAGCAGCCCATGATCGCCAGGGGTTAAGACCGTGCCCTCGGGTGCCTGCGGCCGGAGGACTGGGGAATCCTCCTCCCGGCCCAGCCTGGACAGCTGCACGGCCAGGTGTGGCCGCGGAATTTGCTGTGTCGCCCGTCCGCGCAGCCGGAGCGGAAAAGCCTCAGCGTCAGCGCCCCCTCCTCGCCACCAGCGCTCGGGCCCCACATTCCTGCGGAGCAGGGCTGGGGGCCAGGCGGCCACATCAGACGCCAGACCCGGAGAATTCTACTGGGCGGGGCCGGTAAGGGACCAGTGGACCCTCTGGGACTCCTCACCCTTGGTGGTACCGGAACTGAGCCAGATTTCCCATCTGATAAATTCGGACAGCGACACTTGGCCTTGTCTATTTCCTAAGCGGTGAGCATCTTAAATTTAGAGGTGATCATCTATTGTGTGCCTACTGTGTACCTCATACCTGGCAAATAAGTTTTCACTTACTTGTCTTGGCAACAAAGTTGGCTGAATACCGTCCTCATTTTTCATGTGAGTTTAGATTTGAACCCATGTCTGTCTGACTGTATTCTTTAAAAAAAAATTTTTTTTTTTTCTTTATTTGGCCACACCTGGTCTTCCCTGAGGTGGGTGGGATCTAGTTCTCTGAACAGGGACGAACCCAGGTCCCCTGTGTTGGAAGCAGGGAGTCTTAGCCACTGGACCACCATGACCTCTAAACTCTACCAACTGTAAGTATTGTGACTATGTGGCTGTCATTTTAGCAGTCAGTTCAGTTCAGTTCAGTTCAGTCGCTCAGTCGTGTCTGACTCTTTGCAACCCCATGAATCGCAGCACGCCAGGCCTCCCTGCTCATCACCAACTCCCGGAGTTCAGTCAGAGTTCAGTCAGACTCACTCACATCCATCGAGTCCGTGATGCCATCCAGCCATCTCATCCTCGGTCGTCCCCTTCTCCTCCTGCCCCCAATCCCTCCCAGCATCACAGTCTTTTCCAATGAGTCAACTCTTCTCATGAGGTGGCCAAAGTACTGGAGTTTCAGCTTTAGCATCATTCCTTCCAAAGAAATCCCAGGGTTGATCTCCTTCAGGATGGACTGGTTGGATCTCCTTGCAGTCCAAGGGACTCTCAAGAGTCTTCTCCAACACCACAGTTCAAAAGCATCAATTCTTCGGCGCTCAGCCTTCTTCACAGTCCAACTCTCACATCCATACATGACCACAGGAAAAACCAAAGCCTTGACTAGACGGACCTTAGTCAGCAAAGTAATGTTTCTGCTTTTGAATATACTGTCTAGGTTGGTCATAATTTTTCTCCCAAGGAGTAAGCATCTTTTAATTTAATGGCTGCAGTCACCATCTGCAGTGATTTTGGAGCCCCCAAAAATAAAGTCTGACACTGTTTCCACTGTTTCCCCATCTATTTCCCTCAGGTAAGGTCAGATCTGGGAGGCAGTATGGGCCAGAGGTTAAGCTCTTTGCCCCTTGAGCACACTGACCCTAGTTTGAATCCCAGCTCTTCAGCACTGCTAGCTGTGTGACCTTGGCTAAGTTACTGAGCCTCTCTGGGCCTTGGTGTTTCCGTCTGTAGACTAGAGTGATCACAGTACCCACCTGCCATGTGAAGGAAGAGCATTAAGTACAGTAAAGCATTTAGCACCGTGCCTGGCACCGGGTTAAGGCTCAGTATGTTATAAATCAATGTCACTTCTATAAAAAACAAAAATAAAACAACTAGCTAAATCTTTAAACTAGTAAAGGAGACAATTTAATTCATGTTTAACTCAATTTTAAGAATAGAGGCATTAAAATATGACATAGGTACATCTGAATTCTATGCTGTACTTTGGATGGGAAGACTGGAGGAAAAAAAAAGTTTCAAAAAACTCATTCTCAGAATCTAGGCATTTTATTCCCAGTTTGGTGTCCCCCCCTTTTTTTTTGTTTAAAATATCATTTCTTAAATTGTGAAATATAACAAATATATAAGATTTATAAAATATAAACATATAGTTAAATGAATATTTTTAAAGCAAATATCTCTGTGACTCGCCCCAGGTAAAGAACCAGATCTCTGCCTACACCGCCAAACCCCTCTGATCCCAGTGGCCTCCCTCGGTCCTACAGGTAACTGCTATACTGACACTGACAGAGTCATTTCCTTGCCTTTCCCCCATCCCTTTATTTTACCAATGCTCTTTCCGGCAAAAACAAATAAAAAACCAAACCAAATCAAACCAATCAAAAAACCCTCCTTCCAAAACTTGGGATTCCCTGGTGGTTCAGGTAGGAACAAACCCTCCTGCCAATCCCTGGGTTGATCCCCTGGAGGAGGAAATGGCAGCCCACTCCAGTGTTCTTGCCTGGAGAATCCCAGGGACGGGGGAGCCTGGTGGGCTACCGTCCATGGGGTTGCAAAGAGTTGGACACGACTGAGCGACTAACACTCTCCATGACTGTTTCAGAGAGGAGGGTCCTGGGGTCTGCAGGATGCAGTGGCCAGAGAGAAAGCAGGCTCCTGGGGCTGCTGGCCGGCCCTTTGGCTGGAAGATGAGCAAAGCCAGATCTCTGCCCTGCGGTGCCAGCTCTCCTGATCCTGTTCCCAAGTGGTCCCAGAGGCTGAGCATGTGTGTGCTGGGGACACAGCCAGTGGATCCAACCCTCTCGCTGTTCGGCAGTCAGGCAGCCTGGCCTCTGGCAGCTGCTGGCTTTGCTCAGCTGCCTCATCCAAGGGAGCGGCTAGCTGTCCCCTCCGGCCAGAAAGAGAGGTGGCCAGAGGTGCAGATGAAGGAGGCATTGCAGAGAAGGGAAGGGCTGGCTGCTGGGGAGGAATGCTTCTGCCCTCTGGCCAGGAGCTGTGGACAGAGGGCTTCCCGCTGGGAGAATTATTGGGCTGTCTACTGCCTTCCCTGCCACAGCAGGAATGAATTATTTCGGGCACACCAGCCAACAAAAAAGCACCTGCTGGTTGCTCTTCCTGGAATGACTGCTTCCCACCGTTCCTCTGGCCACCCTCTGGCCAGTCCTTCCAACCCCAGCTTGGACAGAAATCCTCTCTTCTAAGAATTCTTCCCTGACCCTTCCTACAGGATCTTCTCCTCATGCCCCAAGCATCCTCTACTTAACCCCTTCTCATTTTTTCACTACATTTTTTAAGCCTTTATGGACCAGAAACCTCTCTCACAGTGATTTATCATCTTGGGAACCCTTATTAGTAAAACAAAATTAAAAATTCATAATTATTACTTTCTGCTGTTTCTCTTCTGTTTATAAGGAAACAATTTAAATTTTAAAATAATTTCCTTTACATCCACAAATTAATAATTATTCCTTAATTTATGTAACAAAATACCATTTTTTGAGTGCTTAGTAGGTGCCAGATATGGTTTTAATGCTTGGGATGCATTAGTGAACAAAATAGGCAATGCTCCCTACCTTCTAGGGATGATAAGCAAGTAGAAAAGACAGAAAGTAATTAAGTAAATTATAAAATACATTTTTTATAAGGTACATTTTTAAAAGACTCTTTGATGATGCTCCTAATCCATAAAAACCTCCTGCTTTTTTAATTAAATCAAGTGATACAGGACAATTTACTTTTAAAACTGACCAAGATCATTGTCAAAATAAAGATCTCTTTTCCAGTGGAAGCACTCACTTTTTGTTGTTATTCTACCCCAGTAGAATTTAACTTTATGAGTCTGTGGCATTGTAATATGGTTATAAAGAAGAAAAATTCTGTAGAGGAAGGCAATCAGCGCTTACATTTATTTATTTATTTGGCCATGCCAGGTCTTGGTTACGGCATGCAGGATCTTTCATTGCTGCCCATGAATTCTTAGTTGTGGCTGCTGCTGCTGCTAAGTCGCTTCAATTGTGTCCGACTCTGTGCGACCCCATAGACGGCAGCCCACCAGGCTCCCCCGTCCCTGGGATTCTCCAGGCAAGAACACTGGAGTGGGTTGCCATTTCCTTCTCCAATGCATGAAAGTGAAAAGTGAAAGTGAAGTCACTCAGTTGTGTCCGACTAGATTCTCCAGGCAAGAACACTGGAGTGGGTTGCCATTTCCTTCTCCAATGCATGAAAGTGAAAAGTGAAAGTGAAGTCACTCAGTTGTGTCTGACTCTTAGCGACCCCATGGACTGCAGCCCACCAGGCTCCTCCGTCCATGGGACTTTCCAGGCAAGGGTACTGGAGTGGGGTGCCATTGCCTTCTCTGCTTAGTTGCAGCACGTGGGATCTAGTTCCCTGACCAGAGAGTGAACCTGGGCCCACTGCATCGGGAGTATGGAGTCTAGGAAAGTCCCACACTTTCTCTTTTTCGGTTGTGCTGGGCCCTCATTGCCGCATGAGGGCTTTCTCTAGTTGTGGAGAGCCAGGCTACTCTCTCGCTGGAGTGCCTGGGCTTCTCACTTGGATGGCTTCTCTCGTTGCAGACCTCAGGCTTCAGAAGTTGCAGCACACAGGCTCAGTCGTGGTGACCCTCCAGCTCTAGAGCAAAGACTCAGTAGTCATGGCACACAGACTTAGTTGCTCCGCTGAATGTGGAATCTTCTTGGACCAGGGATCGAACCTGTGTCCCCTGTACTGGCGGGCAGATTCTTAACCGCTGGACCATCAGGGAAGTCCCCACATTTCCTTTTATTTAATCTTTAGTGTATATATATATACATGTTCAGCCTGGCCAAAGCCCAGTCATAGCCTCAGAAGATTCCCACACAACCATTCATAGATTTAGTAATTTTACATTTTTCAAAGAACGCAAACTGCCATCAAAATAAAAAGACAAAATAAACATGATTTTCAAAAAATTCAAAGAGCAGACTGTTTATCTGTCCAAGGGAGACTTAGACGCCAAGATAAATTCTATAATCTCCAAACTCTTACAGCAAGTGAAGTACATGTGGAGCTTGTTGATGAAATTGCATTTTGCATTCAGCAAGAAAAAGCTACATTTTTGTAGCAGACATATTTTTGATTCTGGTTCTCCATTTCTATAGTAAACATGAAGCCATGTGCTTGTAAAATCTGACAGCAAGAAACCTAAAATATAAAATTCTGAGCAAAGGTCACAATTATGATAATCTGATTTTAAATTTTGAAACCTTATGGGATGGATTTGTAGAGATTTAGTTGAAAGTGCTTTCAAGTATGTATTAAACTTTTCTTTTTATGAATACCCACAAAGTGGTTTTTTGAAAAGAATGAATCTGGCTCACCAACATTTCAAATGAACATTTTAAACGTTCATGTCTGATTCTGTTCTTCCTTCATTTACTCACTGAGATATTTCTTTAACAAGAAATTCACTGGCTCCCTGGTTATTCAGTGACTGTTCCATAAGAGTGGCAGGATAAATGCTTCGTTATTTCCCTTTGTTTAATAGCTGTCAAAATAACGAGAGCTGATTTCTCCAAAGGTAGACATTACTTTTTTTTTTTTTTTGGTAGCTGCTACTTTTAAAGCACATTATGAACCTCTGGGACATCCCTGAAGGTTCAGTGGTTACAACTTCACGCTTCCAATGCAGGGGTGCAGGTTCCAGGCTCAGTCTCTGGTCAGGGAACTAAGGTTGCACATGCTTCACAAGCTACTAAGCAGATGTGTGTGTTGTCCCATCTTTGGCCTGTGGGAGCTTTTCTAATTGGCTTCTGCGCCCTCCTGAAATGACCTTAGCAGTCCTTGGTAGGTTATGGCTTCCTTACTCTCTGGTTTTGACAAGATGGCCCAGCTTCATCTCGCCTCAGGCTTGAAAAATGTTGTTTTTTAAGAGATGAATCTATAGTTATTAAGGACACTCGTCCATCCAAAACATCAGAGAGCTTAACATCTAGCCCAATGCTTGGTGCATGGCAAAGAGTTCATAAGTTTGCTGAATAAATTAACAAGATGGCCCAGCTTCATCTCGCCACAGGCTTGAAAAATGTTGTTTTTTAAGAGATGAATCTATAGTTATTAAGGACACTCGTCCATCCAAAACATCAGAGAGCTTAACATCTAGCCCAATGCTTGGTGCATGGCAAAGAGTTCATAAGTTTGCTGAATAAATTAATGATGATCACCTTCACTAGGGGAAGTTGCTTGAAGTCAGAGGCCATATAATTCAAACAAGTATTTATTTATTCTTGAATAAATAAGTGAAGGAATGAAACCCAACAAATTAGGGGATAGCACTCGGTCTCAAGCAGGGCAAAGCCGTGATGTTCGTAGTTTTCCACCCCCTCCTGGTGGGGAAGGGTAGGGCATGGTCCTCCAATGCCTTAGTATCTTCTAGGGAAATGTTTTCTCAAATTACGGATCCACACTTATTAGTAAGTCGGTCATGACCAGCATGTTTTAAAAATTCAATTTATAATTGAATAGAAACTATCAGAGTGCCTCACACAGTAGAGGCAAACTCTGTCATGAACTGTCATGAAGCTCTATTTACAGCTATGTCTATATGCTTATTAACAAACACAGTCACTTTGCTACATATGTGTGTACTGGATCACAACCAGTGATTTGTTGATAAGTGTTTAACAACTCTCTCTCTAAGGGAAGATGTGTAAGTATTGTGTTTGCTGTTGAGCTTAATCGCTTCAGTCATGTCCAGTTCTTTGTGACCCCCATGGACTGCAGCCCACCAGGATCCTCTGTCCTTGGGGATTCTCCAGGCAGGAATACTGGAGTGGGTTGCCATTCCCTCTTTCAGGAGATCTTCCCCACCCAGGGATCAAACCTGCGTCTCCTGTGTCACCTGCCTTTCGGGCAGATTCTTTATTGCTGAGCCACTGAGAAAGTTTGTACATACATAAAAGTATAATGCATTTCTCTTAATATAAAGAATGTAGCACATAGTTTTAAAATAATAAAATATGCAAACACTCTTCACTCTGAATCCCATCTAGTGAATTGGTTCTTCTAGAATACTTTCATTGATGTTTAATTTTCTGGTCTCTTGTCTCCACAGCCAACCTCATGTTTCAGTTTAACCATGTTTTGACAAATGGAGTTTCATCTCAGTGCAGACAATCAATAAACACTCAATAAACCAAATAAAGCCCTGATTTACAGTACTTGCCATTTCTGTTAATGTAAATACTCCCACCAGAGCTGGTTTCAAGCTACAAATTGATGCCGACAAATGCACAGTTGGCAAATTTGTGCCATAACATACAAGAGATATAAGCAACCCGAGGGGCATGGATAATAGAGTAAAATAATTAGGGAATGATGACTTTTGAATATTTATTCTGCATTTAATTGTTCATGTATACATTGTGATTTTTAATGGTGGCTTTAACAATCAACTTGCAAAAGTCCTGAAAATTTAACAATTTGTTCTCACAGGCACATTGCTGGACTTACAATATGAATATATATTTCTTAATGTAGTTTGAAGTTTAACTGAAACAAGAAAAATTCTCTAGAAACCTACCATTTTTCAGGTCTGGGTTTAACCCTGTCTTTGAAAATCTTCAGGGATGAAGCTGCAAGGTCTCAATTGGAACAAACGCATTTCCTTTCTCAGTTCAGTTCAGTTCAGTTCAGTCGCTCAGTCGTGTCCGACTCTTTGCGACCCCATAAATCGCAGCACGCCAGGCCTCCCTGTCCATCACCATCTCCCGGAGTTCACTCAGACTCACGTCCATCAAGTCCATGATGCCATCCAGCCATCTCATCCTCGGTCGTCCCCTTCTCCTCCTGCCCCCAATCCCTCCCAGCATCACAGTCTTTTCCAATGAGTCAACTCTTCGCATGAGGTGGCCAAAGTACTGGAGTTTCAGCTTTAGCATCATTCCTTCCAAAGAAATCCCAGGGCTGATCTCCTTCAGAATGGACTGGTTGGATCTCCTTGCAGTCCAAGGGACTCTCAAGAGTCTTCTCCAACACCACAGTTCAAAAGCATCAATTCTTCGGCGCTCAGCTTTCTTCACAGTCCAACTTTCACATCCATACATGACCACAGGAAAA
>SJYX01023099.1:50589-109769 GCA_006410675.1 Oreotragus oreotragus
ATAGGTTGGTCATAACTTTTCTTCCAAGGAGTAAGCGTCTTTTAATTTCATGGCTGCAGTCACCATCTGCAGTGATTTTGGAGCCCCCCCCAAAATAAAGTCTGACACTGTTTCCACTGTTTCCCATCTATTTCCCATGAAGTGATGGGACCGGATGCCATGATCTTTGTTTTCTGAATGTTGAGCTTTAAGCCAACTTTTTCACTCTCCTCCTTCACTTTCATCAAGAGGCTTTTTAGCTCCTCCTCACTTTCTGCCATAAGGGTGGTGTCATCAGCATACCTGAGGTTATTGATATTTCTCCCGGCAATCTTGATTCCAGCTTGTGTTTCTTCCAGTCCAGCGTTTCTCATGATGTACTCTGCATATAAGTTAAATAAGCAGGGAGACAATATACAGCCTTGACGTACTCCTTTTCCTATTTGGAACCAGTCTGTTGTTCCATGTCCAGTTCTAACTGTTGCTTCCTGACCTGCATACAGATTTCTCAAGAGGCAATTTCCTTTCTAGAGGAATATAAATCCTGAAATTCGCAGGAGATAAATTTTTTGCTAGTTCCTCTGGGTGATGTCTAGAGTTTTTGTCACCCAGAAGAACACTTTCCCTTTCTCTTGGGATGGGGGATTAACATTTGGATTTTCCCGAGGAGGGACCACTTAGCTTATAATGTCTAGTGTACCTCTCTATTCCTAACCATCATGCAATAGAAAGTGACAATAATTGAGCAACTGACAGTCTGCAGGAGACAGAGAGAGTTTCAGATACTATTTACAACTGCCTTCACAACTGACATCTTTCCGGCTGTGTGGTTTTCATCCCCAATTATGAAAAGCCAAATTAGTGACTGTGTAATCAGTACTGTTGCTGTTCTGTTGCTAAGTCGTGGCCGACCCCATGAACTGCAGCATGCCAGGCTTCCCTGTCCTCCACTATCTCTCAGAGTTTGCTCAAACTCATGTCCATTGAGTTGGTGATGCCATCCAACCATCTCATCCTCTGTCATCCCCTTCTCCTCATGTCCTCAATCTTTCCCAGCATCAGGGTCTTTTCCAGTGAGTTGGCTCTTCGCATCAGGTGGCCAAAGTACTGGGGCTTCAGCTTCAGCATCCAGCATTTTTCCAGTGNCCATTGAGTTGGTGATGCCATCCAACCATCTCATCCTCTGTCATCCCCTTCTCCTCATGTCCTCAATCTTTCCCAGCATCAGGGTCTTTTCCAGTGAGTTGGCTCTTCGCATCAGGTGGCCAAAGTACTGGGGCTTCAGCTTCAGCATCCAGCATTTTTCCAGTGAATATTGATTCAATCCCGAAATCCAAGGTTGATTTCCTTTAGAATTGACGGGTTTGATCTCCTTGCTGTCCAAGGGACTCTCAAGAGTCTTCTCTAGTACCACAGTTTGAAAGCATCAATTTTTTTGACATTCAGCCTTCTCTCACATCCATCCATGACTACTGGAAATGTAAACATCTGCTTTTTTTTAATGAAAGTATGTATTCATTTTAGGCCCGTGTTGGGTCTTAGCTATGGCACTTGGGGATCTTTCATTGCAGCATGAGGACTTCTCTCTAGTTGTGGCACAATACTTAGTTAACTCGGGCCATGTGGGATCTTAGTTCCCAGACCAGAGATTGAACCCGTGTCCCCTGCATTGGAAGGTGGATTCTTAACCATTGGACCACCAGGGAAGTCCCACACTTGCTTTCTTAAATCTAGTTTTTTAAAGACCCAGAGATATCTTGATATAAAAACTATTATCAGATCAATGCAGTTTACATATGGAAGATCATCTTGAGATAATTTTAAGGAATTAAAACTTTTATTATTTTATTGACTCTCTGCATGAGAGATTTTAAATATCAGTCTATTATAGGCATAAATCAGACAGGTGTTTTCCCCAAAGTGCAGTAGCTACGCTTGGTTTAGGGACAGAGGATTATTTTAGGCAGATAGAAAAAAGTGTCAGTTGCTTAGTTGTGTCCAACTCTTTGTGACCCCCTGGACTACAGCACGCTAGGCTCCTCTGTTCATGGAATTTTCCAGGCAAGAATATTGGAGTGGATTGCCATTCCCTTCTCTAGGGGATCTTCCCAACCCAGGGATCTCTTGCATTACAGGCAGATTCTTTACCATTTGAGCCAACAGAGAGATAAGAGATAATGAATATTTCAACAGAAACATTATTTTTGTCATAGAAGAAATACAACTGGAACACAGAATCTATTATTCCATGGATATTTCTGCTTGGGAGGTGGTCCTGTCAGCAGGTTGATTGCAGACTTCTGGCCTCTAGAATTGTCAGAGAATAAATTCCTGTTTGTTTAAGCCAATACATTGTAGTCATTTGTTATGGCAGCCCTAGGAAACTAATACAGTAGCAAAGAAGTGCTTTGAGTTTGGGAAACTCTGAATCAGATACCCAGCCATGACAGCGGATGAGAGGGTTTTGCTGTTTTTAGTTGCTAAGTCGTGTCTGACTCTTTTGCAACCCCATGGACTGTGGCCCTCTAGACTCCTCTGTCCACGAAACAGTTTAACTCTGTGCTAAATGAGTGACTGATTCATTAACACATTGGATTGCCATTACTCCCAGGGTCCAGCATTTTCACTCAATACAAATACGCAGTTGTTTTAAAAGGGAAAATATAGTATTTTAAAATGTAAATATAATAACAATTTCAAGCCGTTATTTCATTTTCTCACATCCCTGCATCTGGACCACCATAAGGAACCTCGAGTTCATAACTAACTCTTAGGAGAGGTAGATCTGTCCTCTTCTCATTTTACAGGTGAGAAAACTAAGGCTCAATGGAAGGAGAGCCGCCAAGAGAGAGACTAAATGATGCTGGGACCACTGGTCCAGTTCCTACAGTGCTGCTTTCATTCTCCCCCTCCTGCAGCAAATACTCCCACAAGCATTTATTCCTCTGACCAGAGCAAGAAACAGAGGTTGAAATTCCAATCTGCCCGACTGTGCAGGCCAGATTTGGAGAACAAGGAAAGGATGGATCTGGGCCCAGGGCAGCCAAAAATAGATAGATAGATAAACAAATAGTTGCTGTTTAATAAAAAGAGATAGTGAAGGACAGGGAAGCCTGGCTTGCTGCAGCCCAGCAATTGCGGTCGGACTGCGCAATTGAACCACAAGAGGGATCAGCAATTCGGAGACAGGCGCGCTGCAGAGGCTGCAGGCGGCCAGGAGGGGGAGCGCGCGGGCTCCAAGCCCGACGCCCCTCAGGGGCGGGACCTGCGAGCGGCGCGCATGCGCCCAAAGGGAGGCGGCGGCGCCGGCCCGGATGAAGGGCAAGACGGTGGCCGAGAGGGTACGCGGAGGCGGACGGTGGCCGACGAGGTCGGGCATGGAGCACCTGGAGCGCTGCGCTTGGGTCCTCCGGGGAACGCTGGTGCGATCGGCAGTGCGGAGATACCTGCCCTGGGCTCTGGCGGCCTCTATGCTGGCGGGCTCCCTCGTCAAGGAGCTCTCCCCGCTGCCCGAGAGCTATCTCAGCAACAAGCGCAACGTCCTCAACGTGTGAGTGCGCCCCGGGTCCTCTCCTGCCCCCGCCGTAGCCATCACTGTCAGCTTGCCCAGAAAGCCGGGGCTTAGCTGCTCTGATGGACGGGTCATTGGAAGGGGAGGTCCTTCTCCGCATCGTGGCAGCTGTGTCTACACGCGTGTCTCGATGAGGGGGCCCTGGGATAGCTAGTGTTACTAGCAAGTCGCGTTTGCACATCCAGAGCAGACTGTCTGAGCTTGACTGGGCAGGGGTGACGGGCAGGGTGTGTGTATCTCTGTGTGTGTAGAGGTGGGAGATGGGAAGGGGGCATGAACCAGCCTCTGTGGCTGCTCCCCGTGCCTCCCCTCGGGATTAGGAGTTGGCCCCTGCTCTAGGGGAGATGCCACCTCCCGCCTGCCTGCCAGTGTCAGACCGTGAGCCTCCGCCCTAAGCCCTGTGTTCCCCTCAGCTGGTGACGGAATCCCATCACAATTGGGTGGGGCAAGTAAACCTGCCTTCTTTCCCCAACACCCCTTCCCCACCCCCCACCTTTGAAAGCCTGTACTAGCCTGTGAGAACTCCTCTCCCCCCCACCCCGCCCCGCTCCAAGATAATCACCCCGGAGTGGAACCCTCCAGTCTATGACCTTTCCCCTGGATCTGCTTGGATCTTAGCTACTCAAAGTTCATGGCAGTGGACCAGGAATGCAATTTCAGCTAAGCTCTTTGAGACTTCTCCTTAAGTCCACCCACCCGCTCCTTTTTAAAATTTATTTATTTTCTGGCCGTGCCCTGAGACATGTGGGATGCTTGTTCCCCCACCAGGGATTGAACCCACGCCCTCGCATTGGAAGTGTGGAGTCTGAACCATTGAATGGCCAGGAAAGTCCTTTTATTCTTTTTTTAAACCTCTTGGATTTTAAGTTTATTGACACAAACACTGATTTGCAATAGTGAAGGGAACCTCTGAAAGATAAAACTTCCCCCTTGAGGTGAGCTTTCGTTCTTCTTTGGAATTACAGTGTCTGCGGTATCTTGCAAGAGTCAGTCCAACTTTGCTCATCTACTTAAAACCCTAGTTTCTTTCTCCAGAAGCTTCATGAGATACCTGACAGGTCTTGACTCTAGCCAGATCCTTGCATGTCAGTCCCGGGGAAGACTTTCATGACAGGTGCTTGGATATTGTCGGAGGAAGCTTTGGGACCCAAGAAGGAGTCTGACTGCCTCTGGCCCACCTTCCTTCCTTGCCCGCTCATGGAGGCTGGGCTGAGACTAGATGATGAGTGTGGTCCTGGCCCCAGGTGTGTCTTGCGTGTCTGTTGACCGCACCTGGTCTCCAGGTCATCCACCTTTGATGAACTCAGGGGTGGCAGACAAGGCAGCTGCTTGCTTAATCCAGCCTGTGTGAGCTGGGTGCCCAGCAGCCTGGCAGACAAGTTCCTGTCATTTGAGAGTTTCCATGAATTCTGGTGTTTTGTTCCACACCTCTCTGCTGGTTATTGGGTTGGCTGAAATATTACGGAAAAACTCTAACGAACTTCCTGGTCAACCCGATAATTCATCAAAGGGAGCTAGTGAATTATTGGCTCCTAAAGGTCATTTCGCCCCCTCAGTTCTATTTAACAGTTGAGAAAGGGAGGCCCAGAGAAGTGTGGTGATAAGTCAGAGTCAGGATTGGAACCTGGGTCTTCCAGCCTGAAGCCAAGCTTCTCTCTGATCATTTCTGCCACGTAGGAAAAAGCTTTGGTGTAGAAAAAGCATAGGTTTGGGGGCTGGCCAGACCTTGGTTTCACCTGGGCTTGCTGGTCACGTGAGAGTGATCCTGGGCAAGTTACCAAACTATTCTTTATCTATAATATGGGGCTAATGACACCTTCCTCACAGGGTAACTGAGTGTTCTTTGGGAAAGTGGATGTACGTAAAAGGTCTGTAATTACTTTCCTGAGCAAATAACATAGTGCTTAAGATAGTAGGCCCTGGATTTGAACCCCAGCTCCACCACTGATGACCTCCGCTTTGGGCATGATGCTTCTCTGTGCCTCTGTGTTTGTATCTCTGTACAGATAAAGTTTTCTTATTATAAAGTGGGGATAATAGCAGTACCTCCCTCATAGAGTTGTGTGAGGATTAGGTGTTAATGGCTTCCCTGGTGGCTTAGATGGTAAAGAATCTGCCTGCAATGTGGGAGACCCAGGTATGATCGGGAAGATCCCCTGGAGAAGGGAATGGCTACTCACTCTGGTATTCTTGGCCTGGAGAATTCCATGGACAGAGGAGCCTGGTGGGCTACAGTCCACAGGATCGCCAAGAGTCGGACACGACTGAGCAACTAAGGCTTTCACTGTCTTGAGGTGTTCGTAGTTCACACACTTACATAGGCGAAGTTGTCGTCTCTAGCTTTTATCACCTTTTTGCCTTTTTCCCTGCTCACGAGTCCAGAGTCCCGAGGCGTGGCACGGGACTCTCCGCCACATCCCCGCTCTTCACCTCCGCTCTCCTCCTCTGCCAGGTACTTTGTCAAAGTGGCCTGGGCCTGGACCTTCTGCCTCCTCCTGCCTTTCATTGCCCTCACCAACTACCACCTGACGGGCAAGGCCGGCCTGGTCCTGCGGCGGCTGAGCACCCTGCTCGTGGGCACGGCCGTCTGGTACGTCTGCACAGCCATCTTCTCCAGCGTCGAGCACTACACGGGCAGCTGCTACCAGTCGCCGGCCCTGGAGGGGGAGAGAAAGGAGCACCGGAGCAAGCAGCAGTGCCACGGGGAAGGGGGCTTTTGGCACGGCTTCGACATCTCGGGCCACTCCTTCCTGCTGACCTTCTGCGCCCTCATGATTGTGGAGGAGATGGCCGTGCTGCACGAGGTGAAGACGGACCGGAACCACCGTCTCCACGCAGCCATCACCGCCCTGGCGGTGGCCCTGGGCTTCCTGACCTTCATCTGGGTGTGGATGTTTCTGTGCACGGCCATCTACTTCCACAACTTGTCCCAGAAAGTGTTTGGCACCCTGTTCGGTCTGCTGGGCTGGTACGGGACGTACGGCTCTTGGTATCTGAAATCCTTTTCTCCAGGACTCCCTCCCCAGAGCTCCAGTTTGAATTTGAAGCAAGACACTTACAAGAAATAAAAGAGAAACAAAAGGGATGAGGGCAGGACCGGGGTTAAAAGGTTTTTCCGTTTCTTTTTCTCCTTAATTGTTTGACTAAATGATCGACCCTGCTTCGGGAATGAAGCTTACCAGGCAGTTTTGGGGTAGGGGGGTGCAGTGGTGGAGTCTGGGGAGCCGGGCCGGGCCTGGCGACATCACGCTGTGTCACAAGCACCGCCATCCCCAGTCAGGCACTTTGCGTCCCTGGCAAGACTTGACCTTAATCTGTTAACGTCCCTTTTGTCCCCGGATGGCGAGCTCAGGCTCAGCGAGAGGGCAGAATCAGGAAGGCCTCTCTGGTGTGGCTGAATGGGGTTGGGGGACTCAGGACCCTCCCTTGCTGCCGTCACTCTCTCCCCGATTCTTAGCTGTCCTCTGGGTCAGGGGCTGCTGATGCTGTTAATTAGCAACCATGCCCTCTGGTTAGTTTTGCATAAGCATTTATTTCCAGCAGGGTTCTTTATATATCACCGCCAACCGCCTAAAAGACACACTCTGGTTGTAGTATTTGTTCTATCTGTGGAATGTCAAATACGTCAACTGACTTGTGATTAACTCCCAGAACAGTCACACTGGAGTGCCTCTGCGACAAAGTATTGGATACTTTTTATGTAACGAACACTGATAATTTTCTGTCCGTGTTGTCTAGGATATATTGGTTTTTGGAGCAATAAGGTTATCTTCCCTCCTCTTCTGTTTTGAGTGAGTGCTTTATAGTTTTTAATAACAACCATGGAATTTGTTCTTTGTTGACAGAACTTCCAAAAATAACTTACGACTCCAGTGTTGCACTTTGGCACACGTGTCGAGGCCTTGAGGGTTTTTTAGAATACTAGAACACTCTCGGCTTTATGGTATTAAATTCAAGCTCGCGGGGCTGCTTTCTCGGTTAAGAATCAAACTGGGAAGCAGACATTTGAATAACTTGTTGAATTTTAAGCTGAGTCAGAGTAATTTTGCAAAATGCCTATTTGCACTGAAACTCTCCTGACCATGCATCAGTGGTGATAGACTGAACAGTGTTTCAGAGTCGTGTGATAATAATTCTTCTGTCCATTGCTACTGCCCAGGACATTTTTACCCTTTTAGACAAGATTATGATAAGTCAGAAGTGGAGGAAGGGGTCTTCCCTTGCTTCTGAGGGCAAGAAGCCAACTTGTTTGCAAGAACGTCCCTGTTAAATGTGGCTTGACTTTGGCCCCTCCCTCTTCTTAACTGGACCACCACCAAAACCACAGCAAACCAGGGTCTCTTCATCTGCCCTTGAACTTGACTGTTTCTTTCCTGTTTGCAGCATTCTCCTGTGCGGCCTTCACCGTGAGAATGATGGAAAGGGTTAGATACTCTGTCTGCCCTACAAAGATGCAGTTAGTGCTGTGATAAGATGCCCCTTCCCTCTCTCAGTGTGCCTCCGTAAACCTTTCATCCCCAGCCCCTTGAATTTTGGATAATCATCCTGGAAGCTTCTTCTATACTCTTTGCCCCAAGCCTGATAATAGCATTAATTGATAAGCACTTGACTGGTTTAACTCAAGCTTAGGTTGCTAGGAGCTTGATGTCTGGGAAATCTTCAGTGTAAAACATATTGCTTACAAAGATGTATTTAAAATATGTATTGAAAATATGTATCTCATCTGGCCACAGGTTATCCTGTATCGATCAGAATGTAAGGTGTGACACATTGCACCCCACCTGGCAGTGAGATTCTGGAGGTGTCGCCACAGTGCCCTGGGAGCACTGGCAAGATGCGATGGCCCCCCCGGGAGAATGGTTTTGCTCTCTGGAGCTTCATCTGTAAACCAGGGGTGACCGAGGGGGTGGAGTAGGTGGCAGGGGCTTGTTGAAGGGACCGAACTCTCTCCTAAGTGTCACGTTCAGCACCGAAAGGCAACAGACATGAGGTGACACCAGATATTTGTTTGTCCCAGGTAAACATCTCCAGACATTTCTCTCCTGCAGGTCTGATTCAAGCTCAGCCTACATTAACTCCGTGGAACGCGTCCCTTACTGAATCTTGTCATCAGTCTCCCTCCACTTCCTGCTCAGTCTTACCGCTTTGCCTGTCGCTGGGGGACATGCTCTCCATCCGTATGTGAGACAGCATGGCAAGGCTGAAAGCGTTTGGGTTTAGGCAGGTGTGAGAGGTGGGTCCAAATCTCGGCACCACCACCGCCAAGAGCGGTCTGACTGTGGGCACGCCTCAATTTCTCCATCTGTAAAATGGCGGTGGTCCTCTCAGGATGAAGGGAAAACGATGCAGGTCAATGCCCAGCATGTGGGCGTAGCAGGTGGCCACCCCCCTGCTTCCTTTTTCTTGATTATGCCTTTAGGACTTTTTGGCTCCCCTAGAGAAGGCAGGGAAGCCAGCATCTTCTTTGGAGTGCCATTCAGGGTCTGGGTGTCCTGCAAAATAGCCTCATCTTTTGAAAAGTATCTGTTCTGCCGGTGCTGAACAAGAGGCTTCCGAGGGTGTCTGCAATCACAGACCACCGCCGTGCTTGGTTTGCCTCCGTGCTGAGGTTCATTCCCTGGTGCCTTGTTTTCCACGTGCATCTGTCATGGTCTGAGTACCAGATTGTATTTAGCAAATGGCTCTTGCCTCTGTTTTTGTATACACACAGATCGTGTGTGTGAACAGGCAAATGAAGTAAACTGGAGATAATGAAAACCCCACATTGCTGCATTTCATGTGTTCTTTTCCACAACCCTTAATTCCAGAACCAGAAGAGCTCAGCCCGCTTTACCAAAGGAGGGTAATTCTTAGTGGAGCCCCTTGCCACAGGTAGGGAATTTCAAGGCAGTCGCCACTCTTAATTATTTTCTCTTCAACCCTTGAAACTAAGAATGGGTTGTCACGTATTTCTTAGCTTGCTTTACTCCTTGCCCCTGTGCCACATCCGTGTCTCAGAGCCCTGAGGTCTGTATCTGCCAGATTTGCAAACACTTCTTGGCAGTAGGAGGACGGCTAAGCCTCCTAGAAGTAACACAGAGCGGTTACAAAGTTGACTCAAACGAGGTCATCTGTGAAAACACCTTCTCACTCTGGAGGCCTGTGTGCCTGTGAGGACTTTGTGTACTTTTTAGCACCTACTCCTTTGTCAGCCTGACCTACTCAGTCCTTCCACGCAGTGTCTATAGAAAGTTCAAGGGCTGCAGGATTTGACGCTCCTCCTACGGCAGAACAAATGCCCTCAGCAGCAGCAAACCCTTCTTGAGTTTATCCTGTGAGCCAGGAGCTGGGACAGGATAATAAAGTCCCTCCCTTCTGAAGCTGTGGTCCAAAGTCTGTCCCTTCAGAGCCTGAGGTGTGTGCTGGGGTTGCAAAGGTGAATTTGCTACATCTTTGCATCTGAGGAATTTTCAGTCATGGAGAAGATGCCTGATGAGCCGACAGCCACCATCATGTGTTCTGAGCACTGGCCAAGGTCAGGCCCTGGGAACTCAGAGCAGGGGACCACCAGCTGCCCTGCGGAATCATGAGATGTTTCCCCGGAACCTAGTTCTTTTGGGGTCTGGAAGGATGGGGAAAAGTTCAAACAGTTGGGCAGAGAAGAGCATCTAGGAGCGTGAGAAGAGCACACACAGGCAGGGGCGTGCGGTGCCACGGTTTTCATTCAGCTGTCTCTTCTCGAGAGACCTGACTTTCCCCTGATGGTCAAGAGCGATGGAAGGAAACATGGCAAACTGAAAGAATGGCAGTGGAGATCTGGACACGCCCTGCTGTGCCATCAGGGCACTCAGCTAGAACTGCGAATCCCTGCTTTGAGCTGGCTTCCCCCACTGCTTTATCTGCTCTTCTGTGTGACCCTGAACGAGTCACTCAACATCTCTGGGCCTCAATTTGCATATTTGATAAATGGTGGACACAGATTGGTTAACCTCACCAACTCTTCGACTCTATTTCTCTGTTCCGCTTGATGAAAAGTTCTCCCAAGCGGGTTAGGACTTTTATTTAAGGAAACAACATGAAAAGAGACTCCCACTCAGCTGAGGTGGCAGCTGGCTTCCCAGTGAGTGATGGGAAAGTCGACCTCTGGGTGCACTTGATCACACCCCGGCTTTTCTCTGCATCAACAATCAATTAATGCAGTTTAGTTCAGAACTAATGCAGTTCAGACCTGATTGCTTGGCTTTGTAGCAACTTCCTGGGCATGGAGAGCTGGACCTGGCTCCCAGGGGGATGAACTTCAGAAGGCTTTTTTAAAAAAGTCTCCAAAATCAAACCAATTTCAGTATCTATCAAGACTAAGGCAGGTTCTGTTAAGGGAAACCCTGTGCAGTATGATCACCTTCAGAAATTGTCGTAGAAACCCCTAATGCAGTCTCTGGGGAGTTTTAAAGTTGAACACACACAGCACAGAAAACAGGTCTTTCCATACCCTGGGGGGAGGGAAGATAGTACATTGGGCCCATGTGATTACCTGGTAACCTTATTGTATCCAAACTTAAAATGTACAGACCTGGGGTTTCCCTGGTGGTCTAGTGGTTAGAACTCGGGGCTTTCCCTGCCTTGGCCTGGGTTCAATCCCTGGTTGGGGAACTGAGATCCTACAAGTTGTGCAGCGTGGCTGAAAGCAAAAACAAACCAAAAATTTGTGCAGACCCAGCAATCTCTGTCTAGGGATTTAGGCTATGGGAGTGCTCACCAAGGTGGGCAAAGATAAACAAAAAGGATTTTATTACAGCTATTTGTGATAGTGAAAAGTTGTCAAGATTTATCTGTTGCCAATCAGATAAATAAATTATGGTAACTGTATCGGGGGCTGCTCTAGTGGATCAGATGGTAAAGAATCTGCCTGCAATGCAGGAGACCCAGGTTCAATTCTTGGCTCAGGAAGATCCCCTAGAGAAGCGAATGGCAACCTGCTCCAATATTCTTGGCTGGAGAATTCCATGGACAGAGGAGGCTGGCAGGCTATAGTCCATGGGGTCGCACAGAGTTGGACACGACTGAGCAAATAATGTACATACCTACCAGGAATATAATACAGTCACTACAAAGAATAAATAGTGTTATATTTAGGGAATCTAGAAGCAGAAAGACTGTTTGTGCTGTGCTAGAACTTGCAGCTGTGTGCCCTCGGTCAGGTCAGAATCTTGGAGCCTCTTTGTGAAAGGTAAGATGGGGATAATGCCACACCTTACTCAACATTTATTGCCCCGCTAGTTGAGGGGGCACTGTGCTGGGCACAGTGTTAATTCAGAGACACTGTTCTGCCCTCTGGGGGTTTATAGTCTAGCTAGGCACAGGCAAATCCAAAAGGGTGCAAAGTATCAAAGGCAGAATGTTTCTGCACCCTACCCCAGCACTGTCCCAGCTCAGGCAGAGATGATGTTCCTAACATGCAGAAAATCAGAGAAGGGGACTTGCCTGGTGGTCCAATGGCTGAGACTCTGCACTCATGCAGGGGTCCCTGGGTTCAATCCCCTGTCAGGGAACTAGATCCCACATGGTGCAACTAAGAGTTCACAGACCTCAACCTATAGGAGCCCACAGGCTGCAACTAAGGCCCAGTGCAGTCAATTAAATAAATAAAATACTGGGGGAAAAAAAGGAAAGAAAAGGAAGGAGGAGATTATTCTGCTTCTGCCATACACACTGGCTGTGTGACCTTGAACAAGTTCCTCAGTTTCTGCATCTGTAAAATGGAAATAGTGTAAGTACCTAACTTGTAGAGTTGTTGTGAGAATTAACTAAGTCGATACTTACAAAGGGCTTCCTTAGAACAGGGAGGCACTATATAAATATTTTTCAAGTGCACAGCAAGTCCCTAATGTGCCATTAATACCATAACTACTTTAAAATCAGAAAAAAGAAACCTCAGAGATGTCAACGTTTCAATTTTAATTGACTCAGAGGTAGTTAAAATACACAGTCAAATGTGGAAGGCCATGTCCCAGGATCTCTAGAACAAGCAGAGTCTCTGGGATTGCAGTCTGATTTCAGGGTTAACTAGGGGGTGGGGGAGAGTGAGAGGTGTTTTCAGGGAGAGCTGAAGGGAAAGGACATCCATGCATCGCTGGGGTCCTTTGGGCCAACATAAAGTAAGTGAATGCTGTCCCCTTGCAGCTAAGCTAAGGGCTGCCTGGCCCTGGTTTCCAGGCTGCTTATTTGAGGGATTGGGCTGGGAGCCTTATCACTTCCCCTGTCTTCTCTGCCAGGGCATCGCTCCCGTGGGGTGTGTGTCTGAGTGCCCAGGAGGTGCGTAGGTGGGTAGCCTGAGAGCTACTCTGATTAGCATCTTAATTTCTAAAGCAAAGGTATCAGGCCCCACCTGAGCACGCAGCTGTCACCCTTTTCCAGCTCCACTCTTCTCATGCCTTAAAAAAAATTTTTTTAATTGGAGGATAATTGCTTACAATGTTCTGTAGATTTCTGCCATACAACAAAGTCAATCAGCCATGAAGATCCCCTGGAGAGGGAAAGGGCTACCCACTCCAGTATTCTTGCCTGGAAAATTCCATGAACAGAGGAGCCTGGTGGTCTACAGTCCAGGGGCCTCCAAAGGGTTGGAAAGGACTGACCACACAGGTACCCAGGGATACATATGTCTCTTCCCTCCTGACATGGAGGGAACCTCCCTCCCAAACCCCATCCCAGGGCTCTAAGCTGTTACAAAGTACTACCATAAGCTTCCTGCGTTATATAGCAACTTCCCACTACCTATCTATTTTACATATTCTCATGTCTTCTTGCCTTCAGTTTGCATCTCCTGAGCATCTGCCAGGGATGGAGAGGGATGCAGGGCTGAATAGATGGGGGGCATAAACTGACTCTTACCTGGAGTTATTAGAAGCCTTGAACTAGAACAAGCAGACTGTTCAAATCCTGCCTTTCAATGCCTCAGCTGTGTGACCTTAGGCAAGGCACTTAACCTCTCTGGGCTTGTTATGCAACTATGAAACGGGGATGATTCTTTCTACATAACTGGCCTTTGACTGGTTTAATGAGATCATAGACAGGAAGATATGTCATAAGTTTTAAAATGTTGAGCTGAGAGATTTACTTTGGTGACTGTCTCTTTCAGAAGCCAGGACACTGTAACTTCTACATGTCCCCAGTAACCTGAACTGGCTTGGTGTCTTTAATATAATTTTTAAAATGCAGCATTGGGACTTCCCCATGGTCCAGTGGCTAAGACTCTGCACTCACAATGCAGGGGGCCCAGGTTCAAGCCCTGGTCAGGGAATGAGATCCAATACGCAGCAACTAAGAGTCTGGACGCTGCAACTCAAGATTCCACATTACGCAATGAAGATCAAAGATCCCTTGTGCCACAGCTAAGACCAAGGCAGCCAAATAAATACATTTTAAAATGCAGCATTGACTAAGAATTAGTAAGAACTAACATTTGTTGTGAACTTTTAAATCTGCTGCCTGATATTTTTAGTGAATTATCTCAGCTATAGTTCCTAACTAGGCCATAGAGGAAACAGGAAGGGCTTTGGCTCCATCCCAGCTCTGCCACGGTATTAGTCAGCTATTGCAGCAATAACCTGCAAAGCTGATGATTTATGACAGCAAATGCTCACAGGTAGCTGCAGCTCTGCGGAGATGGGCGGGCCTCAGTTGGTGAGCTCTGCTCCTGGCAAGCTGGACTTGGTCCCAGGCCACAAGCTGGGCTCGAGTCTGTTCTACTTTCATTCTAAGGTCCAAGTGAAAAACGCAGCAACTATAATACCTGGGGCCAGATTACCCTGGTGGTTCAGTGGTTAAGAATCCACCTGTCAGTGCTGGGGAAACCAGTTTGATCCTTGGTCTGGGAAGATTCCACATGCTGTGGGGCAACTAAATCCACGTGTTACAACTACTGAAACTGCGCAGCCTGTGCTCCGCAACAAGAGAAGCCACTGCAGGGAGAAGCCCACGCTCTGCCACTAGAAAGTGGCCCCCGTTCGCCATAACTAGAGAAAGCTGGCACACAAAGACCAGTGCCGCCAAATATAAACAATTAATTAATTACTTACTTTTTAAGAATATATTTATAATGCCAGGGCCCTGTTCTTCTTGTGATGAACACTGAGGCACCCACATGGCACGTTTAAAGCCTCTGCTGCCATCACATCCTTCCACTAACAGTCCACTGGTCACAGGGGCAATTCTCTCGGACAGGGAATATACTCCACCCACAGTGGGAGGTGCTACAAAGTCACGTCAAGCATTATGAATGTATAAACCTATTTGTTGTTTAGTTGCTAGGTGGTATCTGAATCTTTTGTGACCCCATGGATTGTAGCCTGCTAGGCTCCTCTGTCCCTGCGATTTCCCTGGCAAAAATACTGGAGTGGGTTGCCATTTCCTTCTCCAGGGGATCTTCCCCACCCAGGGATTGAGCCCAGGTCTCTTTTGTCTACCTGCATTGGCAGGTGGCTTCTTTACCCTTGAGCCCCCAGGGAAGCCCATAACCCCATTAGGGAATCCAACAATCCAATCTACCACTTGTACCGAGGGTGCTAACTCTCTGAGCTGGCTATTTCCTCAACAGTGAAGCATGAGAAACTATGCTGGGGACTTCCCTGGTGGTCCAGTGGTTGAGATTCCACGCTCCCCATGCAGGGAGCCCAGGTTCAACTTCTGGTCCTAGAACTAGATCCCACATGCTGCAACTAAAGAGCCTACATGCCACAATGAAAACTGAAGACCCTGCATGCCACAACGAAGGCCTGGTGCAGTCAAATCAACATACACGTGTGTATGTGTGTGTGAAACAATGCTTTGCAGAGTTAGAGATAATTTCTGTGAATTTCCTAGTTCCTGGTTAGGACTCAAAGGATGGCAGCTATTGTTATCAGCTCCATTGAGAGATGAGAAAACTAAGGGTTTTAGGCAATGTGGGCCCAGGTTGCAAGGGAAGAACCAAATAGGTCTTCGGAAATATGCTGTTATGACCTGGGCAGTAGATTCTGTGACTTTGGCAATGAGCAGCCAATAAGCTGAAGATGACACAACACGGCCTTCAGCAGTGCTTACTGTCCTACCCAACAGCATCTTTCTGTGAATGCTGGAGAGACTTTCTCAACAGTGTAAACACTGGGGGCACCCATTACCACAGTCCTGGTGCTGGCGTCTGTCTTCATGACTAGCCTGAACTCAGCCCCACCTCCTCTTCATCTCTGCATCCCTCCAAGGGACCTCACAGAAGGTTCAGCAATGGATGGATTCTGAGTAATCATTTGCATGTTGACTCTTGTCCACACCCTAGCGCTCACTTGGCTCTCTAGCTTACTCATAGTGGGATCCTGACCAAACCAGGCATGTGCCCATCCAAGGCTTCAGTTTCTGCATATGTAGAACAGGCAGGTGGGAGCTCACAGATGCTTTGAGTCTACAGTTCTCTCCAGATGTCTGTCTGTGCTTCTCATTCAGTTTCTCCTTATAATCTGTTCTCTCCTTCCTGAGCAATAGGCTGGCCAACCTGGGACTACATTTCCCAGCCTCCTTTGCAGCTGGGTGAGACCCAGCAATTAAATTCTTAGCCTTGGACCAAGATCGGAAGTCACCTGGCCCTCTTGCACGACGGGGCTTTAAAATACTGGACAGGTGTTCTAATATCCTCTCTATCCTTTCATATCAGATAAAACTTGGTCTCTCCAGCTCAAGCCTTGGGATTCCCCAAAGCCATCAGTCATTTCCTCTTTATAGAAGTGAAATGGTCAAAACTGGCAACAGAGTCGGGAGAGTCAGGTTCACATAATCTGAATGTTGCGTCTCTACCCCTCTAGCCCTGACCTCTAGGAATGAGAGCTAGATGGACAGCTCAGGTTTAGAAATGAAAAGCGGGGCTCCTCCTGGATGCTTTATTGGGGGCTTTCAGTGGTTTCTAAGCATGAGCGGCCGTGACACCAGACCCTTTCCCAACATGCAAAAGGCACAGGGAGGTGAGATGCCCCGGGGGCTAGCAGCGTGGATACAGAGACTCCCCCCCAGGGGCGGGGGCGGGTCCCCCGCGAGACACGGTGGGGATCGGAGGAGGCCCCGAGAGTGATGGGAAAAGCAGGCATCGACAGAGATGGCTTTGGCAAAGGCAAGAGAAGGGACCCAAGGACCATCCATCTCCAAACCCAACACTCAGGCCAGGGCTGAACTTCCGAGAGGTGGTCAACATGGCTTTTACTGAACGTCTACCTCACATGCCGGGAAAACTCAACTCCAGGTGGAAACAGGAGGATGGGATGGACGCTGCCTTCAGGAACTTCTGGTAAGGTGCCAGACCAAGCGCTCTGCTCAAATCAAGAGGGGAATGGCAGGGTGTGCTCGTGGCATCGGTCCCAGACACAGCCTTTGGTTAGATGTCACTGCCTGGGCTTCAGCCAGTGCTCACTCAGTTCAGGTCCAGGAGAAGAATGAAGCCCCTGAGCCGATCTTCAGGGGTCTCCCATGCGGGTTTCCGGGTCTCCAGCCCCACCCGGAAGTACCGCTTAGAAGAGTCGAGTCTTGATGTTGGCTTTGTCCTGTGGAAGAGTTTCCCTGGGCAAGAGGGAAGGGGAGGCGAGGGTCAGGCCCTCTGAGCCCCCAGCACCTCCCAGAATTTGGGCCCCGGTGAATGAAATGGCCTGGGACTCACCTCAGATCCCAACTAGTCCCCACAGTTCCATCTTGAGACCTTGAATCAAAACAAACAAAAAAAGGCATTCGTGTTTCTGTTTTTCCTTTCTCTTTCCCACTCATTCTTTTTCTCCTTTAGTAGAGCCGTGGCCTCAACTCACGGCATTGGCAATGTCTACTCCTAAACTATGGAATGTTTTCACACTGACTCTAGAATTACTCCAAACAACGGGGTTGGGAGGGGGCTGTCCAAGTGTTCGTGAGACGAGACGGTGTGTTACCGAGAGCTCGTGGGGAATCACACAGCACAGAGACACCGGCAGTCAGACACCAAGCCCGCGGCCTGGCTTTAGATGTATTTTTTCTTGAGGTACCAGTAGGCAAAGTAGCCCATCCCTCCCAGGGAGCCCATGAGAAAGGACGCCCCAAAGAAGGATGGCGGCTTCCGCTTGACCAGCCGGAACGCGTTGGGGATGACCGCCGACAGCAGAGTGGTGTGGATGTCGCCCAGAACCTTCCGGAAGGCAAAGCGTTTCTGGACCCTCTCGAAGAAGGACTGCAGGTTGGGCCGGCTGCCGTCTTCCCAGTATTTCTTGGACAGTCCCAGGAATTTGAGGCGGTGCAGGGTGGCTCCCAGGAGGACATCCGCAAGGGTGAAGGCACAGCCGCAGAGCCAGAGCTCGCATTTCTGCCCTGGAGTGGAAGAGAGACAAGATGGCGGTGGGGCGGGCTCAGCTTCCGTCCTCCCATAACTCCCTTCTCTCTCATCACTTAGGCCTCTGGCTTCTGTCTGCCGGCCATAGTGTTTCCCCAAGGTCACCCACTCCTGTACTTCTTTCATGATTTTGGCCATGTGCATATACTTCCTATATTACTCTTTTCTTTTAGATCAGCTGACTTGATAAATGCAAATATACGTATTTAGGGGCTTTCCAGGTGGCACAGGGGTAAAAGAATCCACCTGCCGATGGAGGAGATGTAAGAGGCCCAGGTTTGATCCCTAAGTCAGGAAGATTATTTAAACTCTGGACTCACATATCACACTGCTTATTTTCCAGCTCTACTTGTCTGTTCACTGGGTGTTTCAAACTGGACAAGTCCAAAGCTGAATTCCTGATCCTCACCCCAAATCCACCACACTCATCCACACATCAGTAACAGCACCTCCGTCCATTCAGTTATTCAGGACCAAAGCCTCATGCTATATCGAATTCTTCTGTTTGTTTCACACCCACATACACTTTGGCAGCAGTTCCCATCCACTTTACTTTCGAAAAACATCCAGAGTTGGATGTTATCTCCACTGTTACCACCCTGGTCCTAACAATCATTATCTTTTGCCTTTGACTCCTTAGAGTCTATTCTCAGCACAGTAGTCAGAGGAATCCTGTTAAACCTTAAGTCAGATCATGTCCTTCTCTTTGATCAAAGCCCTGTAATGACTCCCTGTCATGGTCAGAGTAAAAGTTGACGCTCTGGGCTTCCCTGGTGGCTCAGTGGTAAAGAATTCACCTGACAATGCAGGGGACATGCGTTTGATCCCTAGTCTGGGATGATTCCACATGCTGCGGGGCAACTAAGCGTGTGTGCCACAAGTACTGAAGCCTGAGCACCTACCTACCTATGCTTTGCGGCAAGAGAAGCCACCACGAGAAGCCTGCGCACCGAAATTAGAGAGTAGCCCCTACTCACTGCAGCTAGATAAAGCCTATTTGCAGCAAAGAAAACCCAGTGCAGTCAATTAATTAATAATTTAAAACATTTAAAATGTGTATCTGGTGGTATGTTCCATGGGTCGCAAAGAGTCAGACACAACTGAGCATGTGTGCTGGTCATGAAGATGTGGTAAGACACAATGTCTTCCCTCAAGAGGTTCATGGTTTCATGGGAAGAGGAGCTAAAATGTAATGAAGGCTCTGCTCAAAAGTTTGTTCTTGACTATGGAACCTTCCAGATGCTCATGAGACTTCCGATGAGAGATGATGTATTTGCAGTTAGAAGCACAGGTGCCTGACATCATCAAGGGCATGAGTGGAGACAGAGCTGAGAACGGGACCAAGGATGCAGCTTTGGGGGCATCACGATTGAGATCTTGGGCGACAAGAAGCAACCAGCGAAGCAGCATGAGAAGGAGCAGCCTATGGGGTGGGAGATGACCCAGGAAAGGGCGGTGCCCTAGAGGCCAAGATAAGAAAGTGTGCCAGGGAGAGAGGGCTCAGCTGAGGTCCGACGCTGCCGGAAGGTCACAGAAGGGGAGGCTGAGACCTGGAGACTGCATTCGGCGGCTGCTGACCTTGACAAGAACAGCTAGAGTAGATGCTGACAATGAAAGCCTGGCTGGAGGGAGTCCAAGAGAGAAAGGGAGGAAGGGAAATGGAGACGTTGAGCAAAAGTCACCCTTCCAAAGAGTTCCGCTGTAATGGGAAGGATACACCGATACTGAGATGGGTCAAGAGTGTTTTTGCAAGTTGGAAGAAAAAAAAAAGTTGATGGGAATGATTGAGCCAAGACGGAAGAGATGCTACAGGAGAAAGTGGAGAGAATTACTGCTGTGGTTGTCCTTGAGTGGATGAGCGTGGGTGGCATCCAGTACACAGGGAAGGGACTGGGCTTAGCTAGTTCAAGAACAGTTCATCCTTGGTAACAAGAGGGAGTACAGCACTGTCTTTCAAGACATCTAAGTTTCTAAGTTTCAAATGTAAGACATGCACCCGAGAGAGAACAAGCGATGCCAATTAAACTACTGAGAACCTTCCAATTTCAGGGATGTTGACGTGATTTAACAAAGATGCATCTTAGAATCAATAAAATACAGTGTAGGCACAGGCACTAGGATCGGTGGGAGGGTAGCTATGGGGGTGAGTTGAGAGTGAGGATGTGGGAGAAGCAGCTGGAGGGTTCAGGAGAAAGGTGAGGCAGTAAATTGTCATCTGAAGAGGAGGCAGTGGGAGGCCTGGGGCAGCAGGAAGGCCATCTAAGGCTAGTGGTCCTGAGTTCAAAATGAGACCTGTGGGGGACTTCCCTGGTGGTCCAGTGGCTAAGACTCTGCATTCCAAATGCAGGGGGCCCAGGTTGAATTCCTGATCAAGGAACTAGATCCCACGTGCTGCAACTAAGAGTTCGAATGCTGCAACTAAAGATGCCACATGTGGCACCGAAGATTACATGTGCTGTAACCAAGACTTGGCACAGCCAAATAAATAATCATAAAAAAGAAAGAAAGAAAGATCAGCCACCATCCTCGTACATTTCTCCAGCCATGTTTAGGCTCCTGGGTATAGGCTGAATAGGTGGAGAGTGATCTGAGGCTTTGAAAGCAATTCGATTCCTGGTTTGGGAAGGTCTGCTGGAGAAGAGAAAAAGCTACCCGCTCCAGTATTCTGGCCTGGAGAATTCCATGGACTGTATAGTCCATGGGGTCAACCTAGACATCATATTAAAAAGCAGAGACATTACTTTGCCAACAAAGGTCCATCTAGTCAAAGTTATGGTTTTCCCAGGAGTCATGTATGGATGTGAGAGTTGAACTATAAAATAGAAACCTGAGTGCCGAAGAATTGCTGCTTTTGAGCTGTGGTGTTGGAGAAGACTCTTGAGAGTCCCTTGGACTGCAAGGAGATCCCACCAGTCCATCCTAAAGGAAATCAGTCCTCAATATTCATTGGAAGGACTGATACTGAAGCTGAACTCCAATACTTTGGCCACCTGATGCGAAGAACTGACTCTTTGGAAAAGACCCTGATGCTGAGAAATATTAAAGGCAGGAGGAGAAGGGGCGAGAGAGGATGAGATGTTTGGATGGCATCACCGGCTTGATGGACATGAGTCTGAGCAAGCTCCGGGAATTGGTGATGGACAGGGAGGCCTAGAGTGTTGCAGTCCATGGGGCAGCAAAGAATCGGACACAACTGAGTGACTGAACTGAACTGAACTGAACTGAGGTTTTGCAAAGTGTGATGAAGTAGGAGAGGGATAAGGGAGCTGAAGGTGCAGACAAGGGGCTGCCAATAATGATGGATCAGGGAATTACTGTTGTGTAAGAAGAGGGGTAAGATCACGGTCAGGGTGACGGACAGTGAGAGGAGGCAGGACCAAGGGATGGAAGTGCCAGGGAACGCACTGGATGAGTGTAGACAGATTTGAGAACAGGGCCTAGGACTAAGCCGTGGGACACGCCAAGGTTTAGATATTGGGCAACGAGAGAAACTAGTGATGGTGCACGACAAGGCACAGTCTGTGAGGTATGAGACGAACCAGAAGAGTGTGGTTCCATTTCCTTAATCCACACAGCAATCCAATCAAATAGGTGCTATTATTATCCCTGTTTCACAGGTGAGGGAATTTGAAGCCCAGAGAGGTTAAGTAACTTAGTAGAAGCCACACAGCTAGTAAGTGGCAGAGCAGAGTGTGGATTTGAACCCAGGCCATCTGGTTCCAGAGCCTGTGCTTATAACCACTGCATTAAGCTGCTTCTTTCTATGTGCAAATAACGCACATCTGTATGTATTTCTGCAGACACACAATCCCCTTTCAATGGGTGCATTTTTATTTGGGTCTGTGTGGACCTATGTGTCTGCAACCTGCATGGTGTGTATGTTTAGCCATGCGAATGTCTGCTCAGATCCATGCAGCTGATTGTGCATAGGCTTGTAGACAGCTGCACACGTGGGTGTCTGTGTCCATGAAGTGGGCTGGATTACCACGTGTGAGTGAAGTGTATACCCACGTGCATCTGGTGTTTGCCTGCAGACAGATGTTTGGAAGCATGTACATGTGTGTCACTATTTAAGAATGTCCATTCCTGGGACTTCCCTGGTGTTCTAGTGGCTAAATCTCTGCACTCCCAGTGCAGAGGGCCCCGGGTTCGATCCTTGGTCAGGGAACTAGATCCCGTGTGCCACAGCTAAGTGTTCAAATGCAGCAACTAAAGATCTTGCGTGTGGTAACAAAGATCAGAGATCCTGCATGGTGCAACTAAGGCCCAGTGCAGCCACATAAGTAATAAAATAGAATGTCTTTCCATAAAGGAGAGAGAGACTAAACTAGTGGTTGGACTTTCCTGGTCGTCCAGTGGTTAAGAACCTGCCTGCCAGTGCAGGGGACACGGGTTCAGTCCCTAATCCCGGAATATCCCACATGCCGTGGAGCAATTAAGCCCGTGCCCCACAGCTACTGAACCCACAGGCCCTAGAGCCCTCAAGCTGCAACGAGAGAAGCCCCCGCAGCGAGGAGCCGTGCACAGCAACTAGTGAAAGCCCGCTTGCAGCAGTGAAGACCCAGAGCAGCCAAAGCCAGCTGGTTAATTAATTTAAAAGCCCTAGTGGAGTGTTACAGCAGAAGATGGATGAAACTGGAACCGATTATACAGAGTGAAGTAAGCCAGAAAGAAAAACACCAATACAGTATACTAACACATATATATGGAATTTAGAAAGATGGTAATGAGGACCCTGTATGCAAGACAGCAAAAGAGACACAGACGTGTAGAGCNTGCTGCTGCTGCTAAGTCACTTCAGTTGTGTCTGACTCTGTGCGACCCCACAGACGGTATCCACACTAGAAACTTAAAAATGCATTATAGGACCCTGTATGCAAAACAGCAAAAGAGGCACAGATGTGTAGAGCGGACTTTTGGACTCTGAGGGAGAGGGAGAGGGAGAGGGAGAGGGTGGGATGATTTTGGAGAATAGCATTGAAATATGTATACTATCATGTAAGAAACGAATCGCCAGTCTATGTTCAATGCAGGATGCAGGATGCTTGGGGCTGGTGTATGGGGATGATCTGGAGGGATGATGTGGGGTGGAAGGTGGGAGGGGGGTTCATGTTTGGGAGCTCTTGTACACCTGTGGCAGATTCATGTCAATGTATGCCAAAACCAATAGAGTACTGTAAAGTAAAATAAAGTAAAATGGAAGCTCTAAAAAAATAAAAAATTTAAAAAATGCATTATAAAGGAAGTTATAAGGTACAGCATTGTAAGTTTCATATATTTAACACACATTGATGACAAGATCACTGTGTGCCTACTTACTGTTTGTGACATTATAAATGTATATAAATTTTAGAGATAGAATGATAAAAACAAATTCCGAACTGTGATAATTTCTATACCTTTGGATTGAGCATTTCTATTCTTCTGCATTAGTTTTAATGAAATAATTCAATAAAAAATAGTCTGTCTGAAATGATTGTAGTGCAATCTGATGGTTAAAAAAAATTAGGAAAAAAGCTACTTGTAAAATAAAAATTACGAAGAAATTCATTATGCACAATACCAATAACATTATTCCAGCTAACGATAACTGTAATAAAATATATGAACACATGACCATCTTAATGATTTGCAAAGCCACCACAGAAGAGATCTAGAGCCAGGAACAAGTGTGTTTCCACTGTTTTAGTAAAGAATTAAACCCCCTGGTCTATGTTACCAAGTTCTATTCATTGAAACTTCCAGCCACATTTAGGGTGGGGTGTTTGCCATCCTCCCACGTGGATTTCCTCCTTCCTGCGATGTTGCTGTTTTAGTCACTAAATTGTGTCCAACTGTTTTGGGACCCCGTGGACTATAGCCTGCCAGGCTCCTGTGTCCATGGGATTTCCCAGGTAAGAATACTGGAGTGGTTGCCTGTCCCCTCTCCAGGGGATCTTCATAACCCAGGGACTAACCCTAGTCTTCTGCATTGGCAGTCAGATTCCTCCCCACTGAGCCACCAGGGCAGACTTTCCTGCCATGTGCCATCACGGTTTCCTTAGGGAACACTTTATTTCCTTGTTTATTATCACGATGAAGCCTTTAAAAATAATAAACACACCAAGCCTGCAATTGTGCAGGTATGTGATACTTAGCTTGAAGTGAGATCATCTCTTCTCAGCCTGCACATGAGAAAATTGTTGTGCCCCAGCATAGACAGGCAAGCCCTGGATGCTCAGGTATTACCCTGCTCATCAAGCAGTGTAAGAGCCCTGACTGCTAAGACTAGCCTTCCAAAGAGATTCTCTCTTGCTTGGCTGGTTCAGAACATTGCTGTGCCGACAGTGTGTGACTATCTCAGGAGCGTGGTGCATGGCTTACCTCCTTGCCTGACTCCACAGCTAGCAGAAGGTCAGAGCAATCGTGATCAGCTGGGTATGAGGTCTGAACTGTGATTACTTAAGAATCATCAAGAACATGAAGAAGCACATTGTTTTGAAGCTTGTTTCCCCCTCCTTTTCAAAATCACTGGAGATATATCAGCTAGCAGAGGATGGCTGTGCTCTGTGTTGATTTGAGGTGTTACCCCCAGGAGTGTAGTATTATGAGATTTCCCTCAATCACTAAAGGAAAGATATAGAGCCAAGGACAATTCTTAGCACTCAACAAGTCAATCAGGAAACCTCATGGGAGAAAGGACTTTTTCTTTTTCACTGAAAGTAGATAATGCCTTGAATTTTTCACTGAGAAAGAAAAGGCTGCTGCTGCTGCTAAGTCACTTCAGTCGTTCCGACTCTGTGTGACCCCATAGATGGCAGCCCACCAGGCTCCCCCGTCCCTGGGATTCTCCAGGCAAGAACACTGGAGTGGGTTGCCATTTCCTTCTCCAATGCATGAAAGTGAAAGTGAAAGTGAAAGTGATGTGGCTCGGTCGTGTCTGACTCTTTGCGACCCCATGGACTGCAGCCTACAAGGCTCCTCCGTCCATGGGATTTTCTAGGCAAGAGTAGTGGAGTGGAGTTCCATCAACTTCTCCAAAAGAAAAGGAATGAATTGATTAAAACGAAAAGGTTTTGGAGGAGTAACATAATCTTCACTATGAAGAAGAGAAGGGCAGGAGGCAGGCAGCAGCGTTTCAGCAGGAAGCACAGCTCAAAGCCTGCCAGCATTCTTCCTAGCAGAGCTGGGCTTATTTTCTTGACCCCATTTCAATCTTTGACCCAATCCTATTATGAGTCAAAGGATCTGGTAGGAGTCTAGGATTGTTTAAGAAGTCTCTGGCTTCCTAAAATGAGTTTCACAAGGAATGATTCTGCCATGGACACCTTCCTGTGCCCAGTGCCTAAAAAGGGTCTGGTGCATAATTGCATCTTAATAAATATTTGTTGAATGAATGTGTTATTAGCTGCCTCCACCTGCAATTCTGTTTCAACCATTTCTGCCTTAATGATGCGTCAGTCAAGTCTTAAAGCAAGTAGTGAAAAAGAAATGGAAGCCTTAGGCCATTTCTCAGCCACTTAGTGCAGAGGGGGGTGAGGAAATGAAATTAAAAGGGCAAAAGGGAAATTAGTAACAGGAGAAAAATATTAGGAGATGAACAGGTGAAGAGAACACATTCTCCTTAGACTGCAGAAGTAAACCTTTAATGGGTGATTCAGAGTATGACCTACTAGATACTCTCCCCATCTTTAAACATGTTAACAAGGCTCTCGGATGTCAAGGAAGAGAGATGCATGAGCACACTGCCTGAGGTTACTTCACTTTAGCCCTGACCTCACCATCACAGGTGACAAGTTCTCTCTCGCCTGGATGTAGACAACCTGAGCCACAGGGCTATTTGTGGTTTTGGTTTATTAGATTCCAGTGAAATGTATTTTCACTTTAGCAGGGCTTGAGCCAAAGCAGATCCAGCAGTACCTCTCAACTGATGTGAACATGGCTTCTATTACTGAAACCAATCACATGATACGCATTTTTCTCTCTTTGCAGGATATTCCCTTTTATCCAATTCTTTGCCCCCATCCTCGTGCCAGATTCAATTATGACATTCAAATTTTGTAACCTTGCCAAGAATCCTTAAGGCCAGTGGTAACATTTTTAATAAATCAAAAGGATCACATCAAATAAATAAATGATTTGAGTGGCAAAGGGCAGAAAAGTTCCAAATGAAACTCAGAGCCTTAGCATGTCAGATAGGAAACTGCATAATCGGCAATTTTCTGGAGGTTTCTGGATTATGAGACAAGGTTTCTTGCACATTGCACTAATTATGGCTGGAGTTAGAGAAACATGAAACAGAATAAAGAAAAAGCAGAAAAAGTGATTGGAAAGTTGGCCACGGCTACTTCTCTCTTAAACCTCATTTCTCAAGTCAAAATGTCAGACAAAGTGCACTTTGTGGTGAGTTTATAAGACTAGTCAATTTAGGAAGAACTTTTTTTTTTTTTAACTATAGTAATTCCTTCTGCCTCAGGGGAGAAAAGTGTTTTGTTTTTTTTTTCCTAGAGCAAAGATAATTTGTTGGCTTTTTACCTCTTCTGAACTCACTGCTGTGCCTTTGAACCATTTCTTAAAGTGTCCTCAATTTTTTCCCCAGCACACACACAGTTTAGAGACTACAAATGCCCATTGCAACATTTCCGCTGTGAATTTATGAACTAGCCAGTGTGCATTACCTTTATAAGTATGAAGCAACACTGCAGTTGCACTGTTCCATTTATTGCTTCAAATACTGCCTAGTTTAAAAAAGTTTCACCATCTGTTCTGGCTTAAACCAAAACTGAATTAAAAGGATAAACTCTCACTATTGCCTCTGTTACTGTTGTGGTGCTGTTATATTTTAGGACTGGGGAGGAGGTGAGAAGGCAAAATAAATCTATATGAAGTCCCTAAGAGGATAGAAGATGAAAATTTTCTTTTGTCAATTAATGGTATTATTTTTGAAATTGATCATGAAGACTACTTCTTTTCTTTTGATAAGTCCCATCAAAAAATTGAAACAGACTCAAAAATATCAGTATCAGTCAGTCACATATTTGTTAAATTTCTTCTGAGTTCTGACATTTAACTACATTCTGCGGTGCTTAAAAGAGATGTAAAACTTAATTGCTGCTCTTAAGGATCTCACGTAGTGGTAGGAGTGATGAGAAATACGTATATGGAATAATTTTTTTTTAATTAGTAGCAAAGATAGACACTTTAACCATAACTCTACTGATAGAACAGGAAAAGTAAGATTCTTTTCTGTCAATCGATTATTGCTTATGACTGATATTACCAGATGTATGCATTATATCTTTAATAATATTTTTAAGTTATGATTAGTAGTATACACAGCCTGCAACTGGAGTTCACTGATTTTTAATCAGGATAGACCAAAGAAAACTCTGTGTTTATAGCCTAAGAACATGTGGACAGATTATTCCAACAGGTATCTTCTGTGATCCATCTTAAGTGTTGATGTCAATGGAACCATGTAGCAAAGCTTTTATAAATTAAAAAAAGTGTTAGTCGCCCAGTCATGTCCAACTCTTTGCAATCCCATGAACTGTAGCCCACCAGGCTCCTCTGACCATGGAATTCTTCAGGCAAGAATACTGGAGTGGGTTTCCATGCCCTCCTCCAGGGGACCTTCTCGACACCGGGATCAAACTTATGTCTCCAGCACTGCAGGCAGATTCTTTACCATCTGAGCCACCAAGGAAGCAATGTGTATAACTAAACATTTAATAAACTAACTGATTAGAAAATTCCTGGGCCCTACTAATGTAAACCCCTGGGGTAAGGTCTGGGCATTGTTTTCTATTGAAATACAGCCAAAACTCAATACTATGTTAGTTTCAACATACAGATGTTAGTTTTCAACATATGTTAGTATACAACATAATGATTTGATATTTTCATACATTATGAAAATGATCACCACAATAAGTCTAGTAACCCTCTGTCCCCTTACAAAGTTATCAGAATATTATTAACCATACTCCTTATGCCATATATTAATTAATCCTTGTGACTTATTTAATCACATAACCAGAGATTTATATCTCTCAGTCCCCTTCACCCGTTTCTCCCATTCCCCCATCCTGCTCCCTTCTGGCAACTTCAGGTTTGTCTATGGTTTCCATGGGTCCATTTTCACTTTCTTTATTTTTCACATGCTACATATCATTGAGACCATGTGGCATTCAACCTACATAGTACCCTCTAGATCTATGTGTATCATTACAGATGACAAAAAAATTTTATGGCTGAGTAACATTCCTCTGTGTGTGTATCATTTAAGTTGCTTCTCGGCTTTTGCAGATAATGCTGCAATGAGCGCTGGAGTGCAGTTATCTTTTTGAATTAATGCTTTTGTTTTCCTCAGGTAAATACGCAGAGATGAAATTGCTAGATCATATGGCAAGTCTATTTTTAATTTTTTAGTTCCCCTCTCTTTTTAAAAAAACTCCTGTAAGGTTTATGAGGAGTGTTTCCCCCCACCTCCCACCTCAGTCTTTCTGCACAGCATACAGGATCTAAGTTCCCAGACCAGGAACCCAACATGGGCCCCCAGCAAGGAAAACCTGGAGTCCTAACCACTGGACCACCAAGGAATTACTATTTTAATTTTTAAAGGAAACTCCAAACTATTTTCCACAATGGCTGAACCAATTAACATTCCAACCAACAGTGCATAATGGTTTCCTTTTTGCCACATTGTCCCAGGTGCTTTGCAAACTACTCTCTCTGTGCTGGGACTTGGGAGAATGTGACATTTTAGGAAGGCCCTTAGAAAGCAAAGTCTGTGTTTTCGATAGCTTTCTGGGGCCCCTGAATATAAGCCTCACTGGTTTTCAAAGCCTGACTTTCCGGGGTCTCCTTCTGGTACAGAACCCCTGGACTGGAGAGCCAGGTGGGAGGCTGGACCCCGGCTTCTCCAGGAGACCCGCTGTGGGTGTCATGTCCCTCCCCCACCACCCTCCTGCTTGTGAGTCCGACCTGGAAGTGTGGGCATGACTAGATTGAGTCTCTACCCCTCTTACCTGTCTCCTGGTGACTTCTTTATATCTTTAGTTGTGGAAGATAATTTCTGGTGGTCCTAAGGTTGTTCTCAGAGACAGTAGCTCTGTAAGTAGTTGTAATTTTGGTGTGGTCCCGAGAGGAGGTAAACGCAGCTTCTTCCTCATCCACCATCTTGACCTTCTTGCACCAGGTGATTTTAATGAGCTGTTAGGACTGAGAATCCCTGCCTTAAGTAGTTACAGCCATGCCTTATTATTTGAATTGTTCCTTTCTATCTTGAACCTATGAGCTACTTTTTTTTTTTTTTTTTTGGTTTGGGAAAACAAAGTCAGTAATTCCAGGTACCCTTCAGTCACCAAGGAGTTTTCTGTTTTTTTTTTTTTTTTTTACTTTCAGTTCAGTTCAGTCGCTCAATTGTGTCTGACTCTTTGCGACCCCATGAATCGCAGCACGCCAGGCCTCTCTGTCCATCACCAACTCCCAGAGTTCACTCAGACTCATATCCATTGAGTCAGTGATGTCATCCAGCCATCTCATCCTCAGTCGTCCCCTTCTCCTTCTGCCCCTAATCCCTCCCAGAATCAGGGTCTTTTCCAATGAGTCAACTCTTCACATCAGGTGGCCAAAGTATTGGAGTTTGAGCTTTAGCATCAGTCCTTCCAAAGAACAACCAGGACTGATCTCCTTTAGAATGGACTGGTTGGATCTCCTTGCAGTCCAAGGGACTCTCAAGAGTCTTTTTTACTTTAGCACCTAATAAAATATTTATCTTCCACTGACTTTTCTTGTAATGACACTATGTTCTCCTGGCATTCCTCACTCCTGCATGGCAAGTTTCTCACCCATAACCTATAAATATTTGAGGTCTGAGACTGTAGTCCTATAAAGCCCCTTGGCTTTTCTCTGTATGTTAGGTAAGGGCACCCACTTACATGGCTTTAGATATCCCAGGTGTAGCGATAGCTCTTAGATTGCTATTTCTAGCTCAGATAATCTGAGTTCAAACATAATCATCCAATTGTCTGTTTACTACCTTTACTTAAGTAGGTAAAAATAAGTTAGTCACTCAGTTGTGTCTGACTCTTTGTGACCCCAGGGACTATAGCCCACTAGGCTCCTCTGTCCATGGAATTCTCCAGGCAAGAATACTGGAGTGGGTCGCCATGTCCTTCTCCAGGGGAATCTTCCTGACTGGGGATCAAACCTGGGTCTCCTGCACTGCAGGCAGATTGTTTACCATGTGAGGTACCAGGAAAGCCCACCACCTTACTTAGATGGCTATAACTGTCCTAAATTTAAATTATTAAAGTCTGTTTATTAGTAATTTTTAAAACTTTAGTGAAATGGACAAAATTGCTAATTTCCTCATAACATCCATCTCTGTAGTATTTACAAGTGTTTCACTTAATAAAAATTCCTAATATTTAAAAATTTTTTTCTCTCTTTTACCTTGACCCATCTGGAAGTTTTCTCTTTGATGGGTCTTTTCCAAGACTAACATTTGGCGTTACTGATCCTATTACTTCTGTTTATTTTCAATGCCTCAGGCACCCACATCCTCTAGAGCCTTATCACTGTCAGTCTGAACCCTGTCATTCCAACCATATTTGGGGGGATCATTTTTACTATTTGTGCCAAAGTGGAACCAACCAAAATGATCTTGGGTTAGTCATTCATTGGTTAGTGTGAGCAAGAGTTTCTCCAACAGCTAATAATCACCAGGAGACTGAAAAGTCATACCAGCTATTGCCTGCAATTGCCTGCACTCTTGAAGAGGTCCATGGCAGGATGTTTTTTAATCTCTGTCCTTTACTGAATTTTTTCTCAAATATTTTTGCATGAACTTAACCCAAGGATAAACAGGCACACACAAGATGACTGACAAGTTGATAGATATTATTCTAACTAGTTGATATGTGTTAGGCCTTTCAACCTTGGGAATGTTAACATTTTGGACAAGATAATTGTTTGAGGGAGGCTTTACTGTGCATCATAAGTTGTTTACCAGCATCCCCAGTCTCCACCCTGTATGTGTGTGTAGGACTTCCCACCCGTCAAGTCAACCAACTCAGTACCTCCTCTTCCATACCCAACCCAGGTAAGAAGCATTGTTTAGAAGGCAGTCCCTGGAGGCATGCCTAATATCTTTCCTAGTGAACATAATTCCACTACATGTGTCTAAAATTTGCAATGATTTTGTGTCAGAGGACTGCAAATGAGAGATGCAAGATAAAAATTTCTCAGCTGGCTAGTATTCAATACAATTGAACTGAATACAGTCAATACTGCACAACTCAATACCATGAATTTCTCATGGATAGATTTAGAGCCTGCATTTAAGCTAAATAACAATTTTATAAGTACAAATGAAACTTGTCTTGGAAAGAAATCTGATGATGGCAGTTGATTGCAAATTCATTATAGTTGAAATAACTACTGTAAGATTTTTCTTAAAAAAATTAAAACTCCAAATGTTAGTATTATAGAGAATAAAGTTCAAATCAAGGAAGGCAATAAACCCATTGTAGTCTGGTTTTAAAAACATATGCTCGGGACTTCCCTGGTGGTCCATTGGCTAAGATTCCTTGCTTTCAACACAGCGGGCCCAGGTTTGATTCCTGGTCAGGAAACCAGATCTCACGTGCCACAGGTAAAACTCTCACATGCCACAGCTAAAGATCCTGCATGGTGCAACTAAGACCCAGTGTAGCCAGATAAATAAATATATTAAAAAACAGACAGCCCCTCCCTAATATGGTCATTTCTATATCACATTTTGAGAAGAACAGAGGTTCAAGGGAAGAGTATTAAGATTATGAAAACTTAAGCACCCATATAATTTAAGTAACAGCCAAGAGAAACTAGAAGGTTAAGACTGAAGAACAGAAAACCCTGGCAAGCATGGGAGGGGGATGACAATATTGGAAAGGTTGTCGTGTGGAATATGGGATATGTTCTATTTTGCNGTGAACATAATTTCACTACATGTGTCTAAAATTTGCAATGATTTTGTGTCAGAGGACTGCAAATGAGAGATGCAAGATAAAAATTTCTCAGCTGGCTAGTATTCAATACAATTGAACTGAATACAGTCAATACTGCACAACTCAATACCATGAATTTCTCATGGATAGATTTAGAGCCTGCATTTAAGCTAAATAACAATTTTATAAGTACAAATGAAACTTGTCTTGGAAAGAAATCTGATGATGGCAGTTGATTGCAAATTCATTATAGTTGAAATAACTACTGTAAGATTTTTCTTAAAAAAATTAAAACTCCAAATGTTAGTATTATAGAGAATAAAGTTCAAATCAAGGAAGGCAATAAACCCATTGTAGTCTGGTTTTAAAAACATATGCTCGGGACTTCCCTGGTGGTCCATTGGCTAAGATTCCTTGCTTTCAACACAGCGGGCCCAGGTTTGATTCCTGGTCAGGAAACCAGATCTCACGTGCCACAGGTAAAACTCTCACATGCCACAGCTAAAGATCCTGCATGGTGCAACTAAGACCCAGTGTAGCCAGATAAATAAATATATTAAAAAACAGACAGCCCCTCCCTAATATGGTCATTTCTATATCACATTTTGAGAAGAACAGAGGTTCAAGGGAAGAGTATTAAGATTATGAAAACTTAAGCACCCATATAATTTAAGTAACAGCCAAGAGAAACTAGAAGGTTAAGACTGAAGAACAGAAAACCCTGGCAAGCATGGGAGGGGGATGACAATATTGGAAAGGTTGTCGTGTGGAATATGGGATATGTTCTATTTTGTACAAGGAGAATTAGAATCAATGAGTGGAAGCTATAAGAACTTAGAAGTAAGGAGTCACAACTAAGTGAATTTAATCACAAATTTACTTAACCAGAATTATATAACTTTTATGGAAAAAACCACATTTATGAAATCAGCACTTTCATGTTGTTTTCAGCTAGTTCCAGGAGTTTGTGGTTTCACGCACAGCAAGATGAAAAAGATGTAAACAAAGGTATATTTAGTGGGTGCATCTTTAAGTGTGTTAGCATAGTGGTGCTTAATTTAATGAATATTAAAATCCAGAAAACACAGGGTTGGTAGTTTTCCTCTGCTTGTCTAAGGATGGGTTTTCCTTCCAAATACACTCTCCCTTATGCTGCCCCTTTGTCCCCAAAAGGTGTCGCAATTACTTTTAAAAAATCAATAAAACTACCATTGTATTAAGAAATATTTTATTAACAAAACAGTAAATTCCACTTGCTTAGCATTTCCAATAATGGATAAGTTGGCCTTGCAACAGAAAAACAAAACAAAACCCTTAGATACCCAATCACACAAAGCACTAGAAGGGTAGGGTCATGTGGCCTTTCTTTGATGTCTTAGGGATTGACCACCTCACACATTATTGTAGTATTTGTTTTTTGTTTTTTGTTTTTAAAAAAGGCAACACATAACATGGATTAAAAAAGAAGCATACTCAATCAGAAAAGTTACAGTCTAGAGATGTAATCAAATTTATGCCAGGTAGTGTGAAATCCTCTATTAACTGCCAACTACACATGGAACCCTGATACATTTGGTATGAAGATAATTGGGATTTCATTCATGCCTTTTCTCTCCCTAGCTTGTGTTCTTCTCTTTTCTTTGTCCATTCACAAAGAAAGAAAAGAAAAAAAAAATTGCTAGATTTCGTGTAGGCCATTACATTGGAAATATTTTTACCAACAATATTGCATGAAATTTTAAAATTTATGCTGGAAAGAAACACTGAAATCAATTTCAAACAACATGCTTCAGAGATATACTGCTTTAAAATACCATTATTTCAGTTATTTTCAATCACAATTTAGAATCTTTCCAGATGGAAACTAGTTCAAATTCAGATCAAATGGAAAAGCAACTGTTTCTTTCAAACCTCAAGATGTAAATGAGTGGTTTTATATTTACCTTCTGTTTCACTGGCTTTCCCTGAGTAAGACTGGATGAGAGGAAAACAGCAACTACAAAGAAATTTATGAATTCTTTAACCTGGCAAATTAAAAAATGAAGAAAATCTGAAACACAAGTATTTGATACTAAATTTTTAGTTTCATACCTCTACTTTCTGGGTCATGAAAAGCCTCTAGGACTTTTCATATATGACAATTACTTGGCAACCATAGATGGTGGTGATTTGCTGTGAATTATACATATATCTAAGGTGCTGTATGTCTATAATCCAGGCCACTTCTTGGCTTTTTTCATCAACTGAAGTATCACAAAAGATGTTTTGCATTTTTTTGCCTTTTCTGATTAAAGCAAATTGTAAAATTAGTCTTCTCTTCTATAAAATCTAATATTCTTTTAGGAGATGTTAAAGTAACGCAACCAATTTTTACTGAGACATCACCTTCCAAGCTAATATTGCATCTCCTTTGCATTGCCTTCTCAGACTAATAATTTATTGCTATGAACATCATTGAAACAATATGCAAAACAAGCTTATAATCTATATGTTTCCGCTACTTAATGTGTTAAACTAAAGCTATATTTAATGATATATATGTAAAACCAGAAAAGTTAAATTATAGTCAATAATCAACAGATAATGATTTTCTTTAATGGATAGTAAGGTAGAATCAAAAATTACTGAAAATACTTTTTTAGTTGAGAAAGTGTTTACTTTCCAAAAATGTTTATCATGCACATCAGGTTTAGAGACTATATATATAATTTTACTGGAAACAAAGTTTTCAATTGTAGCAGCCAGGGTTAAGGTATAGATCAATCAATTTTGCTTCTGCAACCTGCTCACTTAATGGTTCATATTCATGCAGCAATATACCAGTGATAGTTTACTTGATAAGAAAAGGTTCCGTTTCTTTAGGGACTGAAATCTGGAAGTTTCCTGGGAGCATATCTCAGTGAAGCAAATCACCCCATTTGTCATCAATATCTTGGCACAACTATCTTCCTTCCTGCTTTTCAATTTGTCAGTAAATATTTTCTATTATATGTACGTTTGGGTCTTCCATTCTATCTGATGGATTCCTCTGGATCTGTGTGTGTGTGTGTGTTTGTGTGTGTGCGTGCGCACACATATCTGTGATCATGAATCGGAATGTATGTGGGAAATGTGAGTATTTGGGGGAGTAAAGAAGATTATAGGATACATATGTATATAGTTTGCCTTCTAATCCACACCTTTCATACAAATACTAAAACTTAATTGCAACAGAATAAAGGCTGTACATGTAAAGGAAAAAAAAAGTAGCTGAGTCTTTTTATATACATTCATACATATCTTCCTTAGAATAAACATTACGTTGTAACTTTAAAAAATGTAAGTAATTGTGGCAATTTATAATGGTGGCAAAAAAAAAAAAAAAAAACACCCTGAAATAATTGCTGATCTGATGTCATAAAACTCCCTATAGTTAGCAACACTTATAACATTGAATTTACCAAAAAGGGCTGAAGAGCAGAGATATAGTTTGCATTTTCTATACAACAGGCTATAAAACATCACTTATCACAGTCCAGAAAGCACACAGAGATGGATTGTATATAAACATATGTAATAACATATTAAGCGTGCATGAAAATTTCCCAATGATTGCATCTATACCTTGTTTATTTTTTTTTTTGTTGTTTCTATTTTGAAATTTTAGTGTGAAAATGTGCCTTATCTTTCACATTGTTGAAAATAAGGCCTCCATACTTTCTTATTTTCCCTCACAACCAGAAAGGGGCTTTTTGAATGTGTTCCTACACAAGTCTTCAAAAAAGTCAGCACTTTTTTTCAAGTGCAAGTTCGTGTTCAGCCACTGTTCCAGTTGTGCCAGGCGGTGACCTCGGAAAAGGCTTGCGGGTGGAGCCACTCAAAATGACAGTCTTCTCTGGCCATCAGACTAACTGGTTTCTCAGGAAAGCGCTAGCACTTTGGCTAAATCTGGGATCATAGGTAGCTTCTTTTTCTGTGTTGTGTTTTGTGTTGTTTTTGTGTTGTGCCTCCCGATGTTGTAATACTCCTTTGCTTTATGAATGCATGTGGTCATCACTGTCTTTTAGAAATGTTCCAGCAACATAAAGACAGGCAGAGTAAATTAAAACACTGTGGATGTTAAGGAATTTATTGGCCCCTGTTTTTTTTTTTTTTTTTCTTTTTTGGAGAAACAAGAGCATGAGATACTTGTTTTTATTTTTTAAAAACAGTCTTTCCTTCCTGATTGCATTCCCTGTCTTCTTTTGTATGTGCTTCATAAAAAGGAAAGTAAATAAGTTTATATTATGTCTCGGATAAAATGAAGACTATTTCTATACAAGGGTCCTTTTTCAGATCTTGGGCTCAGACGTAATACTCCTTATCCTTGTTCTTCTTGTTTTTGTTGGCGCTTTTCGCACTGCTGGGTTGTTTCTCCTTTACAACAGCCCCATTGGACTGTGCTGAGTTACTGATGTAGTTTCGACTCTCGTCCACGTGGTACGAGCCTTCATCCCGGTTTCTGTACTTGTACATAGCATAGAGAAGGATGAGGATGCATAGGGCGGCAGCGGCTACGATCCCCACGACCATGCCCGTGGTGCTGCTGGACTCCCGAATCACTTCCGCTGAGCCTGGGTACGGCTCTCTCCCGCCTGCCCGTGTTGGGTTGGCTGTAGGAAAGAGGGTGAGAAAAAACACCGAGTGATTATGGAGTTTCCCGAATGTCAGAGAGTGACATTCACCATCTATTTTCATGCCTAATGGATAGTGCCTGTGCCTACCGCTCTTGAAAAAGGATACTGAAGCTAGTAGGTGTAGTGATGCCTACAACTGGTGGTCACTAAAAACTAGGGACAATGAATCATACCATTGAGAGAGCGATCTGTTACCATCTTTTCTTTTTCACAGATCACTTTTGTTAATAGGGTGTTGTAAGTGTAGCTCCAAATTAGCTCCACGTAGTTCTGAAGGGCCATATTGATGTGTTTGGTGAAAAGCCATAAATTCAACATGGAAAACGTATAGCATCATAGAGAATAATCATTTTAAGAATCAAATTGATGTTGATACAGACTGCTTATGGCTAACTCTTGACTGAAAAAGGATAGCTAAATTTAGGATTACTTCAGAAATCACACTGCCTCCTATTGCAATGAATACAATATTGAATAAGATAAAACAGGCATTTTGACAAGTCAAATTGACTGCTTTTAAAAGTGTTATTTTAGTCACAATTTTTAGAAATTAATTTTATCTATTATACTCTATATACTATATTCCAACTATGGAGTATCGTTGCTTTACAATGTTGTGTTATTTTCTACTGCACAGCAGAGTGAATCAGTTTTATATATACATATATCTCCTCATTTTTGGATTTCCTTCCCATTTAGGTCACCATAAAGCACTGAGTCGAGCTCCCTGTGTTATACAGTAGGTTCTCATATTTTATATGTTTTATCAATAGCACATATGTGTCAGTCCCAATCGCCCGGCTCATCCCACTTCCTCCTATCGCCCTTGGTATCCACACGTTTGTTCTCTATGTCTGGGTCTCTGTTTCTACTTTGCAAATATCATCATTTATGCCATTTTACTATATTCCTCATCTACACATTAATATACAGCACTTGTTTTTCTCTGACTTACTTCACTCTGTATGAGAGTCGCTAGGTTCATCCATGTCTCTACAAATGATTCAGCTCTCTTCCTTTTTATGGCTGAGTAATAGTCCACTGTACGCATGTGCCACATCTTTATCCACTCCCGTCTGAGGAATATTTAGGTTCTTCCATGTCCTGGCTATTGTAAATAGTGCTGCTTTGAACACTGGGGCACACGTGTCTTGTTGAATTATGGTTTTCTCTGGGTAAATGCCCCGTAGTGGGATTGCTGGGTCATAGAGTAGTTCTATTTTTACTTTCTTAAAGAACCTCCATACTGTTCTCCATAGTGGCTGTATCAATTTGCATTCTCACCAACAATGCAAGAGGATTCTCTTTTCTCCACACCCTCTCCAGAATGTACTGTTTGTAGATTTTTTGATGATGGCCATTCTGACAGGTGTGAAGTGATCCCTCATTGCAGTTTTGATTTGCATTTCTCTAATAATTAGTGATGTTGAGTATCTTTTCATATGTTTGTTGGCTATCTGTATGTCTTCTTTGGAGAAATGTCTATTTAGCTCTTCTGCCCAAATTTTTATTGGGTTGTTTCTTTTTTTGAGATTGAGCTGTATGAGATGTTTGTAAAAATATGGAAGCCTTCATGAATTTGTGTCATCCCTGGGGTTCTACTAATCTCTGTATTGTTCCAATTTTAGTCTATGTGCTGTAGAAGTGAGCATTACTCACAATTGTACAAACTAAAATAGAACTGATTTCCTTTACTATTGACGGTTTATCTGTTTACCTAAATATATGTGTATATTATTCATTTACTGGCAGTGTTTGAGTGATCACCAAGACCAAGTTTGAGAGGAGAAAGTAAGAAGATATTTTAACATACTTTAAAGACTATCTAGAATGATTTTGACTCAAAATTCAGTACGTAGCAGATGATCATAAATAAAGGGCTGACTGCCTCACTTTTATTCAATTGATAAAACCCTCATTCTGTCTTTCCAAAGTATAAAGTTCTTCCTTGGGTACAAGAAGTGGATTGCAGGGGGCATTCATATTTTTCTCCAAGGCTTAGTCAGTCACTGAAATTAAGCACAGATAGGGAGAAAAGTCCGGGGGGTTAGCTTGCAGATTCGGAGGAGAGGGGAGCAGTTCTCTTTATCTTATAAACTTATTATTTAAAACAACTTAGAAGAAAAGGAATTGTAGAGAGGTAATATTCTATCCCATCTCTGATCCCAGGTCATGTTTCCCTAAGGATTATGTTTCCTCTCTTTCTCTGAATCTCCATCTTTTCCCTTGTCTTATAGAAAAAAGATAACTTTTCAGATGTAATAAATTAAAAATTCTATAATTTTCAAAATGATATTCTTTGTAAATTATGCAGAATGAACTTACATAATCTCAAGATTGCATAAATATTGAATATATGTATGTGTGTATATGTGGAAGGTTTTATACGTGTGTGTATATATATATACACACACACCAGAAATTGAACATTTCACAAAGACTAAAATGGTACTTTTATTACACTATTATTAGTAATTTTTAAAATATGTCTACAAAAGTCCATATTAGCTATTGGGGATCATTTATCTGTCACTTAGCACCATACTGCTTTGTAATTCCATTTTCAAACATCACCAAGATTTCATCTGCCAAATGTGGGTTTCTTGCCGTCGCTTTCCTTTCCTTCCCCAAATAAAGCCTTACAGATATAGTCACTAACAAAGGAACAGCTTTCAAAGAAGCAATATGCTCTGCAGCTACAAAACGTAGCAGGTGAAACCTTTGCATGCTGAATGTATCCCCTGCTTGTTTTACAAAAGCGCATGTAATGTTGCCAAATTAAAACGCCTTGGAGTTGCTTCTGTGGCCAAGGCAGAAGGCGACGAAGACTATAATCCACAGCATTTGATTACAGGAAATTAACTTCCTCTCAAGAACAGAACCTATTGCGGGAACTCTGTCACTACCTGGCAAACCAAGGCAGCACTTCCTCTTTCAAATACCTTCATCTCTGCCAAAGTCTGCCAATTAGCTCAGCTGCTACCTTTCACTAAACGACGACTTTCTACTTGCTCATTTTGTGGAGCATTCTCTCCCCATGGTGTCTCAAAAGCTGGAAAAAGGTTTTATTTAAACATTACCTAAATCATTTGCCCCNATGTGTCAGTCCCAATCGCCCGGCTCATCCCACTTCCTCCTATCGCCCTTGGTATCCACACGTTTGTTCTCTATGTCTGGGTCTCTGTTTCTACTTTGCAAATATCATCATTTATGCCATTTTACTATATTCCTCATCTACACATTAATATACAGCACTTGTTTTTCTCTGACTTACTTCACTCTGTATGAGAGTCGCTAGGTTCATCCATGTCTCTACAAATGATTCAGCTCTCTTCCTTTTTATGGCTGAGTAATAGTCCACTGTACGCATGTGCCACATCTTTATCCACTCCCGTCTGAGGAATATTTAGGTTCTTCCATGTCCTGGCTATTGTAAATAGTGCTGCTTTGAACACTGGGGCACACGTGTCTTGTTGAATTATGGTTTTCTCTGGGTAAATGCCCCGTAGTGGGATTGCTGGGTCATAGAGTAGTTCTATTTTTACTTTCTTAAAGAACCTCCATACTGTTCTCCATAGTGGCTGTATCAATTTGCATTCTCACCAACAATGCAAGAGGATTCTCTTTTCTCCACACCCTCTCCAGAATGTACTGTTTGTAGATTTTTTGATGATGGCCATTCTGACAGGTGTGAAGTGATCCCTCATTGCAGTTTTGATTTGCATTTCTCTAATAATTAGTGATGTTGAGTATCTTTTCATATGTTTGTTGGCTATCTGTATGTCTTCTTTGGAGAAATGTCTATTTAGCTCTTCTGCCCAAATTTTTATTGGGTTGTTTCTTTTTTTGAGATTGAGCTGTATGAGATGTTTGTAAAAATATGGAAGCCTTCATGAATTTGTGTCATCCCTGGGGTTCTACTAATCTCTGTATTGTTCCAATTTTAGTCTATGTGCTGTAGAAGTGAGCATTACTCACAATTGTACAAACTAAAATAGAACTGATTTCCTTTACTATTGACGGTTTATCTGTTTACCTAAATATATGTGTATATTATTCATTTACTGGCAGTGTTTGAGTGATCACCAAGACCAAGTTTGAGAGGAGAAAGTAAGAAGATATTTTAACATACTTTAAAGACTATCTAGAATGATTTTGACTCAAAATTCAGTACGTAGCAGATGATCATAAATAAAGGGCTGACTGCCTCACTTTTATTCAATTGATAAAACCCTCATTCTGTCTTTCCAAAGTATAAAGTTCTTCCTTGGGTACAAGAAGTGGATTGCAGGGGGCATTCATATTTTTCTCCAAGGCTTAGTCAGTCACTGAAATTAAGCACAGATAGGGAGAAAAGTCCGGGGGGTTAGCTTGCAGATTCGGAGGAGAGGGGAGCAGTTCTCTTTATCTTATAAACTTATTATTTAAAACAACTTAGAAGAAAAGGAATTGTAGAGAGGTAATATTCTATCCCATCTCTGATCCCAGGTCATGTTTCCCTAAGGATTATGTTTCCTCTCTTTCTCTGAATCTCCATCTTTTCCCTTGTCTTATAGAAAAAAGATAACTTTTCAGATGTAATAAATTAAAAATTCTATAATTTTCAAAATGATATTCTTTGTAAATTATGCAGAATGAACTTACATAATCTCAAGATTGCATAAATATTGAATATATGTATGTGTGTATATGTGGAAGGTTTTATACGTGTGTGTATATATATATACACACACACCAGAAATTGAACATTTCACAAAGACTAAAATGGTACTTTTATTACACTATTATTAGTAATTTTTAAAATATGTCTACAAAAGTCCATATTAGCTATTGGGGATCATTTATCTGTCACTTAGCACCATACTGCTTTGTAATTCCATTTTCAAACATCACCAAGATTTCATCTGCCAAATGTGGGTTTCTTGCCGTCGCTTTCCTTTCCTTCCCCAAATAAAGCCTTACAGATATAGTCACTAACAAAGGAACAGCTTTCAAAGAAGCAATATGCTCTGGAGCTACAAAACGTAGCAGGTGAAACCTTTGCATGCTGAATGTATCCCCTGCTTGTTTTACAAAAGCGCATGTAATGTTGCCAAATTAAAACGCCTTGGAGTTGCTTCTGTGGCCAAGGCAGAAGGCGACGAAGACTATAATCCACAGCATTTGATTACAGGAAATTAACTTCCTCTCAAGAACAGAACCTATTGCGGGAACTCTGTCACTACCTGACACACCAAGGCAGCACTTCCTCTTTCAAATACCTTCATCTCTGCCAAAGTCTGCCAATTAGCTCAGCTGCTACCTTTCACTAAACGACGACTTTCTACTTGCTCATTTTGTGGAGCATTCTCTCCCCATGGTGTCTCAAAAGCTGGAAAAAGGTTTTATTTAAACATTACCTAAATCATTTGCCCCACCTGATGGAATGCTTTCCTTTTAAACACATTTTCATAATTACCTCACTTTGTCTGTCAGAAATAAATGGGGAGAAGAGAGATAAAATTCTAATCATATAGTTCATGATAGTCAGACTTGAGAGGTTTAAGGGAATGCAGGCTTTACATTTTTTTTTTTTTTTTAAAATAGATATTTTATTTATTTATTCAGCTGTGCTGGGTCTTAGTTGCAGCAGGCAGGATCTTTAGTTACTGCATGCAGGATTTTTTTTTTTTTTTTTAAAGTTGGGGCCACAGAGAACTCTTAGTTGTGGCATGTGGGATCTAGTTGCTTGACCAGGAATTGAACCAGGGCCCCCTGCATTGGGAGCGTGGAGTCTTACCCATTGGACCAAGAGGGAAGTCTCTACATTTTATATTTTCTAAACTAAGAATATATATGTACTCCTTTTTTTTTCATTTAGCAGTAGGTATTGTAAAGGGACTATCTTATCAGAGAATTTTAATCTGATTTTTATGTGTTCAAAAATTTCTGATATGTTTTCATAACTGTTGAAGGAGCACACCAAAACCAAACTGATGGTAAAACTAAAATGAGATGACAAAGACCAAAGCAAAACCCTCAAATGCTCCCGCTTTGCCATAGAGCTATTTGAGAAATGCCTCCCGATTAAGGAAAACACTTGTCTCTTTTGGATCTCTGGCCAAAATGTTGCTTCTCATGCAGTCCTGAAACAGTTCTGTAACCCATACATAAACAAGAATTCTAAATATCATGAAAATAGCCTACCAACCCCCTACCACAAACCCAATGATGAAACATTTTATCCCCCTTTTTTCCTGATTCATATTGATAAGTAATAACCACCACAGGTATTATGATAGGTCTATTTGGAATATGCAGTTGCTTCCATATCTAACTGATTATTTAATAATGTTTTCTGCTTATGTTTCCAATCTGAAAGCTAAGTGATAATTTTCTTAATTTTTATGCTAAGATCACTTAAGTACTTACATGCTTAAGAGTTAATGGGACATCTCTCTCAGATGTACAAAAATGGCTAGAGAAATTTAAATATTTTTATGAACTATAAATGTGGTTTCCCTTATTGATGGTCATTAATGGTTTATTTTGATGATCACTGAAATATCTCTGAGGAATTTCCTATGAATTTAAATGTAGAGAATAGAATAAATGGCTAAAAAGGCTAGTGTTAGTTGCTCAGTCATGTTTGCCTCTTTGTAGCTCACTGCTGCAATTCATGGGGTCGCAAAGAGTAGGACACGACTGAGTGACCGAACTGAACGGAGGCTCCTCTATCCATGGAATTCTCCAGGCAAGAACACTGGAATGGGTTGCCATTCCGTTCTCTGGGGGATTTTCCCAACCCAGGGATTGAACTCAGGTCTCCCACATTGCAGGCAGAGTCATTACTGTCTGAGCACCAGGGAAGCCTAAAAAGACTAAATACCTTCTTATATAAATTGGTTAAAATTTTTTTATTAAAAAAGTCTTTTCTTCACCATTCATAACAGTATGAAGAAAGAAATTTAATGAGAGACCTCCCTAAGCAATTGTATTTAATGACTTTGGTATTTTGCATTCTCTTTATACTTTCTAGTAAATTGAATCAAGACATTATAATTTTTTTAAATCTACAATATTTTTTTTCTCAGTAGTGCTAAGAAACAAATAAATGAACTAAATTTTACTTTCACACGGTCTCCCTTTCTTTGTTGCAGCAAGTGATGAGAATCCTTAAAAAACATGTTAAAGAGAATATGAGAGAGGCATTAAAAGAATGGAATGGGTTATAGATTAGCAACAAGTCCCTAAATAGTCAAAAGTTAACTGGTTTGTAGGTAAAGCCAAGCTAACACAACCAACTCATTATATGGAGCGCAGAGGAACAAGGAGCCCAGATCAATGGAAAAACTCAGTAGGACTGATGATGGGCAGCGAATAAGCCAAGGCATTTACATATTATTTAGTGTAATTGGAAATGAACAAGTATTCAACTCCACTGGTGGCACACAGTTTGATTTGAGGATAGCTTGCTAGCAAAAAAAAAAGAAGTAGAGAAGATGAAATATCCTATGTGTTTATTTCCACATATCCCATTTTAATGATCCGTAAAATAAAAGGCATCACAAATTACATATAGTTTATATGAGCGCTATAGTGATAGATTATTTACGTAAAATTTTCCCAAGTAACTGTATCTCAAGTTTTACTGAAGGATGACAATCACCACATACCCCCCAGGAAACAGAATGGAAGTCCTAGCTCTACTACATGGGGGGAAGTGCACGTGTACTCCTTAATGGCAAGAGGAAGGCTTTTCATTTTGCCGGTATTCTTGCCTAACTGACTCAAAAGTACTGGCTGTAGTGGCAAGGACACAAGGCTGTCACAAGGGTTACAACCTCTTTCATATAAGCCACTTCTCAGTCAAATGGCTATACGACTATTTCTGGGACTTGTGCAAAGATAGTGCTATCTTAAGGACAGATTAAAAACTGATTTTTAATTATCTTTCTCTCTCAAATATTCAGCAAGATCTGATGGCCTCTAATTTTCCACATGGTCTGTTTTGACCCAGATTATCAAAAATCCTAAAAGCTAGTTCTATGATTTTTCTCATTTTTCACTGTCAAATCATTACTGTGGTTACTTAGAAAGACACTGTCTTTCGGGTGCTAGGACAGTTATTAACACATTTCCACATGACACCCCAAATCAATTTTAGGTTACATCAGATAATAATTCACTGTGAAAATGCATAGTAAGTGCAAAAGAAATATTCCAGGGCCTTGTGACATAAGAAGAATTAATTGCATTTGTTGCTCTGCACAAAAAAATTAAAGTGAAATATTAAAAAAAAAATTAACTTAGCCTTAACTTGCTGCATAGCTTTTTAAAACTACCACCACAGAAAAAGAAATGGTCCTTTTTATTTTGACACAGTTCTTGGCACTGTGTCTGTGAAAGAGTATTATTTCCCCAAATAGGAACTAATCTAGATCTAGCTAAGAAACACCATGGAAAAAACAGGTTTAAGAGATACAATAGGCTGTAAAACAGAGAGGACTGCATGGTAAATCTCATTTCTCACTAGCTCCTTTGGGCGGCTGTCAGCTACTCCATGCTCCTGCCTGCCTTCTCTCTTGCGGACTTCCTCCCCTTCCCTAGCTCTTCTCTGCATCCCTCTCTCAACTCTTGATATCTTTCTAGATGGCCCCTAGAGAGCACAGTGATCCCCCCACTGCATAAATGAACAAGGCCGGGCCAACGAGGTCAGAACTCTGCCTTTTGAAGCTGGTGCCTTACTCAGCCAGGTGTTCAATGAGGAACAAAACTTATTGCCAAGTTCCTGATTTCACACCACACTTTAAAACTGTCCCAACTGTCAAAAAAAGTCTCAATGTAATCATTTCATTAAAATACAGTTTTGGCGCTTTTATAGGCCTGCTTTACTTAAAAATTTAACTTCCTAAATTTGTGTACAGAATAAAATTCAATGTTTTATCAAATGAAATAATGTTTTATTACAATTTAAAAGAACTTTGATTATGAAGACAGTAAGATGAGGAGCATGTTAGGCCATTCAGCTTTGCACCGGAGCCTGTTCTTACCAGTTTGCCAGTTTGTGTCTGGTCTGGACTTAACCTTAATCTATACAGAGGCGGAGAATAAAGCCCTCATGTTGTCTCTGAAAGATGATTCACAACTGAAGTTCTAAAATAACTCTTCATTTTGAAAGGTAAATTTTCAAACATTAATGAGTTTTTCCAAGGAGGTTTCACTGTGCAGTGGAAAGAATGTGAAATCCATCTGAGGTTGGAAACAGGGCAATTAAATTAATTTTGTTATTAAAAAACAAAACTGCTCTTGATTTATGTTTTTACATAATGTTTTGCAAGAAAAACCATGCTTAAAGTCCTAATTCCTTTTACATAAAATGAGGTGGGTAGTGGAACCATGTATTTCACCAAGGCAATAACCATTTCATCAGATGCTCTTTTTATCACTCAAATTGGCAGTTTTATGAAAATATTTTGTATACTTGATGAGTGGTTCTTTCACTGTAATCTTATTGTATTCATGCTATTTCCAAAGTTAGCTTTTCAGGGTGAGACTGTGGTTCCCAGGTCATTTGTATTGCTGGTTTTATATCTTAAATATTCAGTTCAGTTCAGTCACTCAGTTGTGTCCAACTTTTTTGTGACCCCATGGACTGCAGCACACCAGGCCTCCCTGTCCATCACCAACTCCTGGAGTTTATTCAAACTGAGGTCCGTTGAGTCAGTGATGCCATCCAACCATCTCATCCTCTATCGTCCCCTTCTCCTCGTGCCCTCAATCTTTCCCAGCATCAGGGGCTTTTCAAATGACTCAGCTCTTCGCATCAGGTAGCCAAAATATTGGAGTTTCAGCTTCAACATCAATCCTTCTAATGAACATTCAGGACTGATTTCCTTAAGGAAAGACTGGTTGGATCTCCTTGCAGTCCAAAGGGACTCTCAAGAGTCTTCTCCAACACCACAGTTCAAAAGCATCAATTCTCTGGCACTCAGCTTTCTTTGTAGACCAACTTTCACATCCATACATGACCTCTGGAAAAACCATAGCCTTGACTAGACGGACCTTTGCTGACAAAGTAATGCCTCTGCTTTTTAATATGCTGTCTAGGTTGATCATAACTTTCCTTCCATGAAGTAAGCATCTTTTAATTTCATGGCTGCAATCACCATCTGCAGTGATTTTGGTGCACAAAAAAATAAAGTCAGCCACTGTTTTCACTGTTTCCCCATCTATTTGCCAGGAAGTGATGGGACCGGATGCCATGATCTTTGATTTCTGAATGTTGAGCTTTAAGCCAACTTTTTCACTCTCCTCTTTCACTTTTATCAAGAGGCTCTTTAGTTCTTCACTTTCTGTCATAAGGGTGGTATCATCTGTATATCTGAGGTTATTGCTATTTCGAACACAAATCTTGACTCCAGCTTAGGCTTCATCCAGTATAGCATTTTGCATGATGTAATCTGCAGGGTGACAATATACAGCCTTGATATACTTCTTTTTCTATTTGGAACCAGTCTGTTGTTTCATGTCCAGTTCTAACTCTTGCTTCCTGACCTGCATACAGATTTCTCAAGAGGCAGGTTAGGTGGTCTGGTATTCCCACCTCTTTCAGAATTTTCTACAGTTTATTGTAATCCACACAGTCAAAAGTTTTGGCATAGTCAATAAAGCAGAAATAGATGTTTTTCTGGAACTCTCTTGCTTTTTCGATGATCCAGCAGATGTTGGCAATTTGATCTCTGGTTCCTCTGCCTTTTCTAAATCCAGCTTGAACATCTGGAAGCTCATGATTCACATATTGCTGAAGCCTGGCTTGGAGAATTTTGTGCATTACTTTACTAGCATGTGAGATGAGTGCAATTGTGCGGTAGTTTGAGCATTCTTTGGCATTGCCTTTCTTTGGAAACTGCAGCACACCAGGCCTCCCTGTCCATCACCAACTCCTGGAGTTTATTCAAACTGAGGTCCGTTGAGTCAGTGATGCCATCCAACCATCTCATCCTCTATCGTCCCCTTCTCCTCGTGCCCTCAATCTTTCCCAGCATCAGGGGCTTTTCAAATGACTCAGCTCTTCGCATCAGGTAGCCAAAATATTGGAGTTTCAGCTTCAACATCAATCCTTCTAATGAACATTCAGGACTGATTTCCTTAAGGAAAGACTGGTTGGATCTCCTTGCAGTCCAAAGGGACTCTCAAGAGTCTTCTCCAACACCACAGTTCAAAAGCATCAATTCTCTGGCACTCAGCTTTCTTTGTAGACCAACTTTCACATCCATACATGACCTCTGGAAAAACCATAGCCTTGACTAGACGGACCTTTGCTGACAAAGTAATGCCTCTGCTTTTTAATATGCTGTCTAGGTTGATCATAACTTTCCTTCCATGAAGTAAGCATCTTTTAATTTCATGGCTGCAATCACCATCTGCAGTGATTTTGGTGCACAAAAAAATAAAGTCAGCCACTGTTTTCACTGTTTCCCCATCTATTTGCCAGGAAGTGATGGGACCGGATGCCATGATCTTTGATTTCTGAATGTTGAGCTTTAAGCCAACTTTTTCACTCTCCTCTTTCACTTTTATCAAGAGGCTCTTTAGTTCTTCACTTTCTGTCATAAGGGTGGTATCATCTGTATATCTGAGGTTATTGCTATTTCGAACACAAATCTTGACTCCAGCTTAGGCTTCATCCAGTATAGCATTTTGCATGATGTAATCTGCAGGGTGACAATATACAGCCTTGATATACTTCTTTTTCTATTTGGAACCAGTCTGTTGTTTCATGTCCAGTTCTAACTCTTGCTTCCTGACCTGCATACAGATTTCTCAAGAGGCAGGTTAGGTGGTCTGGTATTCCCACCTCTTTCAGAATTTTCTACAGTTTATTGTAATCCACACAGTCAAAAGTTTTGGCATAGTCAATAAAGCAGAAATAGATGTTTTTCTGGAACTCTCTTGCTTTTTCGATGATCCAGCAGATGTTGGCAATTTGATCTCTGGTTCCTCTGCCTTTTCTAAATCCAGCTTGAACATCTGGAAGCTCATGATTCACATATTGCTGAAGCCTGGCTTGGAGAATTTTGTGCATTACTTTACTAGCATGTGAGATGAGTGCAATTGTGCGGTAGTTTGAGCATTCTTTAGCATTGCCTTTCTTTGGGATTGTATTGAAAACTGAAGTCCTCTGGCCACTGCCAAGTTTTCCAAATTTGTTGGCATATTGAGTGCAGCACTTTCACAGCATCATCTTTCAGGATTTGAAACAGCTCAACTGGAATTCCATCACCTCCACTAGCTTTGTTCGTAGTGAAACTTCCTAAGGCCCACTTGACTTCACATTCCAGGATGTCTGGCTCTAGGTGCGTGATCACACCATCATGATTATCTGGGTCACGAAGATCTTTTTTGTATAGTTCTTCTGTGTATTCTTGCCACTTCTTCTTAATATCTTCTGCTTCTGTTAGGTCCATACCATTTCTGTCCTTTATTGAGCCCATATTTGAGTGAAATGTTCCCTTGGTATCTCTAATTTTTTGAAGAAAACTCTAGTCTTTCCCCTCTATTGTTTTCCTCTATTTCTTTGCACTGATCCCTGAGGAAGGCTTTCTTATCTCTCCTTGCTATTCTTTGGAACTCTGCATTCAGATGGGAATATCTTTCCTTTCCTCCTTTGCTTCTCGCCTCTCTTCTTTTCACAGCTGTTTGTAAGGCCTCCTCAGACCCCCATTTTGCTTTTTTGCATTTCTTTTTCCTGGAGATGGTCTTGATCCCTGTCTCCTGTACAATGTTATGAACCTCCATCCATAGTTTATCAGGCACTCTATCAGATCTAGGCCCTTAAATCTATTTCTCACTTCCACTATATAATCATAAGGGATTTGATTTAGGTCATACCTGAATGGTCTAGTGGTTTTCCCTACTTTCTACAATTTCAGTCTGAATTTGGCAATAAGGAGTTCATGATCTGAGCCACAGTCAGCTCCTAGTCTTGTTTTTACTGACTGTATAGAGCTTATAGACTATATTTCTTCAATATAGACTGTTAGTGTATAGGTACATCATCGATTGTGACCCTGTCATATGAAGGATGAAGCAAGAGTTTCACTATATACTGATAATGAAAATTCAGCTTTTAAGCTTTAAGGAAAAAAGAATTGTAAGAGATCATCAATATTAAGAAATAATAAAGAAAATACACCAATGATTAAAAAAATGGAACTTGAGCTATATATTTCAGATCCGGAGGAGTAGATAAAGGTCATAAAACTCCATTATGCTCAACATATATCACTCTGGTACACTAAATTATTAGATCTTCTGCCTTAAATAATCCTTTTCAAAAACTAATGGAAAGATGCATTTACTGAACTGTTTCTCACTTAAGAGTCTTTGACCAGTCAGTCTTTCTTACCAGAAATCAATCAATTTTAAATTTCTGTCTCCACCCCACTGAAGAAAAAGAGTTGCCTAAAATGATCTCATTAGACCATAGTCCTGTACTGCATTTTAATAGATGTGAAAGTTATTATAATTCTAGGCTAGCCTTGAAAATGGTCTCAAATTTATAAGGGAAAATTTGACTTTTCCAGTACCTGGTTTCATTAATACTGTGAAAAGAAAATTGGAATTGCAGGTTCCTGTGGTGTTTGTGAATTGAGATTAGCAGTTTTTTTCCCCATAACCAAAAAAAGAAAAATATTACTTTTTTCATTCTTGTATTTCAATACAACACATGCCAAAAAAAAAAAATACAGTGATCATGTAAAGACTCATACAAATTCATGTTTAAATGCCACAGCTGCAGAAAGCAGGTAGGCGGCGATTTATACGATATGCACTAATTTCAACTCATCCTGTGGTTTCTTGAGAGGTGGTGCTGGATATTTCAAATCCCTCCCAGTTTCACCTTCCCTACCATCAGCTCCATCCATCCCTGCACATTTTTAAGTCTACTACTGCAGGTCAGACTGCTTGAGCGAGGTCACGTCTAGTATATCTCAATCCCTACTCAATCAATCAGAGATTCAGAAAGAACTTGGAAATCAATAAAACTTTACCACCTGCCTGGCTGCTGGGACTAAACGTTGCCTCAACTACTTTCAAAACCACCAGAGCAAAGCATGTGTTTGAAGGGAAATCCACTGATGTGGGATTGAGATGATGACTATCTTCAGCAGACCTCTAGGCACTGCATGAGAAGCGATGTGAGCCACAGAAAAATGTGTTTTGTGCCTGGAGAATAGAGAGTACCTCCTAGGGCCGCTGTTACCTCAAACGGCACCACACAGAATAGAAAAAGCAATGGACAATCACATCATGTGTGACTTTGGTGACCCTGAAAATAAACAGAGGAGCACACATTCTCCCTCATCTCTGGGGGAAGCCAGGGGACCATGCCTGTGTGTCCACAGCTTGATCATCTGCAAGCTTCATAGACTTTTTGCATGGTCATTGTACCCATAGATTTTTACTAGAATCCTTGAAATTGTCATGGTATTTACTAAAGTACCACTGTTCTAACAGCTCTTCATGGTCTGCCTACAGCTACATATTCAAATTTGTCTTCAATTTCTCTCAAAGAAAGTAGCAGTCATAATTTTATTGCTATCTCCAAATCCCCATACACCAATAAAAATTTTATCGTCATGCCTGGCTCATATGACCTTTCTTTTCTAGCTTGGCTGAGCATTACTTATTTCTCAGACTTAGCTTAAATGCTTCATCGTTTATGGTGTTCTCTCTATGAATATTCACTCCTGCTGTCAAGCAGTTTTTGATGAGCTATTGCTATGTTCCAGGGACTATACTAAGTCCCAAGGGAAGAGGTTTTAACCAAACACACTTGATGCCTTCCCTCATGAACCCTGAAATATAATGAGGGAAAGATTTACACAACCAAAAAAAAAAAAAAATCACACAATTAGGCTGAAAGCAATAACTGAAATGTGTGACAAAGGAAAATGACAAGTACCATGCAGAAGCAGAGCAGAGGTTTCTGGTTTAGACTGGGGAATCGAGTAGACTTTCTGAGGCTGTAATATTTATGTTGAGACCTGGAAAATCAGTGGAGAGAAGCTCAGTAAAAAGTGGGCAGAAGAATCTTCTAATCATAAGGAAACCTATATGGAATGACTTTGAGGAAGAAAGGAGTTTGCTTTTCAGGAACTAAACTAATGCCAGACTGGAGGTGGCATATTGACTTTTAGGGGAAAGTGAGAAGAAATTTGAAGGCGGACATGAAACTTCCATAGATCACAGTCCTTGGAATGAAGCCATGCATCAAAGATCATCACACTTGACTGCATAAACAATAACAATTTTATGTGGAAAAAGGTGTCATTAATGAAGTGAAAATGCAGATCAGAAAGGAGAAATATCTGCAGTACATATGAGAGACCAAGAGTTAACACCTCTAAAATATAAAAACATGTATCAAGTGCTATGAACAAAGGCAAAAACCCACTGGAGTAATGGACAAAAACAGAGGCATGCAAGTGGAGAACAGAAGATCCAAATGGTTGATAAATGTAGGACAGGATGCCCAATTTCACTAGAAGGCAAGTCAGAATAAAATAAGGAGGTATTTTTTTCCACAACAAACTTGGAAGAATAAAGTGAATTAAGGTGATAATTTGGTTAGAACATTTGCTTGGGAAATAGACAATTGTGCGGGTGAGAATATGAATTTCTCAATTTTTAGAAAGTAATCTAACATCTATTACCATTTGAAAAAGACTAAATTGCAGCTGGCTGATGGGTAGATGTGAGTTCATTATACAATTCTTTCTAATTCAGTTTATGTTTGAAATATAAAATAGTAATGTTAAAAAATACACAGATATTTTCATGAAGCAGCCTCAGTTTTGAGAATATATCTAAAGAATTAAATACACCAGCATGCATATAAATAAATGCAGGATGTTTGCTGATCGTGTTGTCAGGGAAAAAAGAGAAAAGGATAGTTTAAAAACTCATTAACAGGGCTGTTATTGAGTAGGTTATTCCAGTAATTTATTGGACACCCATAATTATAGCACACCTATACCCTAGAATTTTAACAGAGTTAAAAATAGGAATTGGAGAAAAATCTGTTGAACTGAAAGTGAAGTGAAGTGAAGTCGCTCAGTCATGTCCAACTCTTTGCGACCCCGTGGACTGTAGCTCGCCAAGCTCCTCTGTCCATGGGATTCTCTAGGCAAGAATACTGGAGTGGGTTGCCTTTTCCTTCTCCAGGGGATCTTCCCACCCAGGGACTGAACCCAGGTCTCCCGCATTGCAGGCAGACGCTTTAACCTGTGAGCCACCTAAAGAGGTTAAACTGAAAGATGTCCATAATATATTAGGAAAGGAGAAAATCAAATTTAATTCATAGAGTATGCTTCTAATTTTTATGTGACAAGAGAGAAAAACAATCCTTTATATATGTATGTTCATAGGAACATGGTGAAGGTGTAGGAAAGATTCATGCCAACCTGTTATCATTGGTTAATGTATGGGGGTGGGAGAAAAGGGAAAAATAAAGTTAAATAGAAAAAAGTAATTTAAAATTCCAAGAAATAAATATTAAGTAACAATTTACTAGGCACTACATAAGACATTAATACCAAGGTACAGAAAACAGCCTTGGGTTCCACCTTCTTAGAACTTTCAGTATATTCAAAATAAAACAGAAAATGTAAGAAAACAAACAGAACAATTTTAAATTAAAGAAAAATAACACAAGAAGGCACAAATACTGGGTACTAAGAAAGATAATAAAGAGGGTGGACATCAGCAAAGGGCTGTCCCTATAGAACTTGTTTGGGATGAACATTAATAGAGCAGGACCCAGGCCTCCCCCAGTGTGAACCCTGGAAAGCCATCAAGTATTTCTCAAGAAGGAAGACATGAGCTAGAATAGCTTGAAGTTGGAAAAAAATAAATAAATAAATCAAGAAGACACATGGGAGAATTTGCAGAAAACCCAACTTTATCCTCATCTTCTCTCAACCATATACTACACCACCCTCTTTAGAATGGATCCTTTATTACTGTGAAATCTTACACTTCTTTTGCTTTGTTAATTCTCTTCCATACCAGACTGCTAGTCTTTTGATCGTTTCCTGTGAGTCTGTTTCTCTTTCCCTCCACTTTCCTCCCCTCCAAACACTGAATGAAGACTGAACGCACAACCTGCAAAATGTGTTTTCTGACTGGATAGAGGAAGAGATTTTTCTAAGTTTATAAATTTTCAGGAGTGGACTGGGATGGATGTAATCATTAAGAAAATGTGAGACATCTTTGCTTTCAAAGCTTTTAGTAAAGATAGTAAACAAGTGGGTAAAACATTGATGATGACATTGCATACTTCTTTATAAAATGCTTTTATCTCAATACTTTCCTAACACCCACCTCCTCTAATATCTTCAGTAAAAAAGTAATGCTAGTGTTTATTTAAACACTTCTCTGCTTCAGTGAATTGGGATCATTGTGCATTGATGTAAGTATCATAGCTGTGTTTACTTTTCCTAAGGCTTAGATGGTAAAGAATTTGCCTGCAATGTGGAAGACCTGGGTTTGACCCCTGGATCAAGGACGATCCCCTCGAAAAGGGACTGGCAACCCTCTTCAGTATTCTTGCCTGGAGAATCCGATGGACAGTGGAGCCTGGAGGGCTGAAGTCCATGGGGTCACAAAAAGTGGGGCATGCTTGAATGACTAACATTTTCACTTTCTTTCAAGCTTCCATATATAAGTTGCTTAAATTCCAGTGACTAAATGCCAAGTTATTTGAAGTCAACCAGGTTAGTAGTCTTCGGCTTGATTTGTTTGGTGCCTAATATTTATATTAACCTTATCTAATAGCCACAGCACTACAGATAGATGAGAGCTAATTTGGAGCTCTTTTCTCAAACTCAGCAAAGCAGCTTCAGAAGTTTCTAGGGTAATTTGTACTCCCCTGTGGCTATTAGAGTGAGATGGTTGCAAAGGGCCTCATCAGTCAGGCGAGGTCAAACTTTCCATAACTGTCAAGTAGAAGAAAAGCTATTTGGCAATAATTGAGAAAGCTGGTGTCAAAGCAAGGGAGCCTCATGATTCTATATCATATATCCTACCTGTTTTTCATCAAAATGTACCACATTTCAGTACATGCAAGGGGAGTTATATTTTGAAATAGTAATGATACTCTCCATTATTGATTTCAAGTCAACTAAACTCTTTGATAGCAAAATAGCTTCTTTCCCTGGAAGTTCATTGACTAAAACACTGAGAAATCATCTTTCTTAAGACGTATTTAGGTGTTTTTTTTTTTTTTTTTTTTTTAACATATGGAAAGTTGAACAGTCACTTTACATAAAACCAGGGGATTCATTCCAAGGAATCCTTAAGTCTGGAACCAGGAATCTGGGAGGAACCTGGCTTCTAGAAAGGTGAAAATGGCACTATGATTATACCTGCAGCAATGAGGAGTGTGTGTATGAGCGTGTATATGCACCTATGTATGTGAATCTTACAGCATTCCTTCCAATTATCTGACAGAAGTTGCTACAGTCACCTTTATTTTCTCATAATTTATAGGTAAAGTCAGGCTTCTGAGAACTCCAGAGAAGATTTCATAATACCTTGGGATTACTTTACCTAAATATCTTAAATTATTATAAACCTCTTTGTTAATTTCCTCTCAAATGATGCACAGCTTTACCTTTAGTAGACAGAGTTTCCTGTGACTTAACAGACAACTGATGGTCACTACGGGCTACCCTGCCTTCTGACTCACTGCAAGGTTGAAATTTTCTTTATTGTTCTATTTCGTTAGTAGCTGTTACCTCTATTGGATTATTATTATATGGCTGGCTCTGGGCTTGCACTTTATCTAATTTATTCCTCATAGTGACTCTGTAGTTGTTATCACAACTTTACAGGAAAGGAAACTGAGTCTCAGAGGTCATGCTGTGTGTGCTTCACAAGTGACACGGTCAAAATTCAAACTCCAGTGTGTCTCTGGCTGTTACAGTTTTATGCATTCAATGTGTTAGCACTTACGACTGCCGAACATTTGTCAGTATCCCCAATTTTTCCCTTTCTTGAAGAACTGAATCCTCTTAGGCCTCTCATCTAAGCAGTGTCCAGTTCTGCCCCTACTGGCCACATTCCACCCCAAATCCTGCCATCTATCTGTCCTTTGCAGTAGAAGAAATTTGCATTCCCACAGAATCTTAGGAAAGCATAGTAAAGTGGAAAAATAATAATTTTATTTTTTAGATCTAGTCCAGGCACTGCCCCTAATTTATAGAATGATTCTTTGAACTTCATTATCCTCTGCTCACATTTTTTCATCAGAGATATAACAGTGATACATTATTTATCTCCCAGGGTCACTCTGAAGATCCTACCAGGTAGATGAATGTGCGAGTGCTCTGAGGAAGATAAAGTGCATATAAAAACAATGCTGGTCTGATTATCTTCCCTGTGTCTTCCACACAAAAGGGACCGAATCAGCAGCTTTCCTAACAATAAGAGTTCTGTGATGCATCCAGCATACCACGGTCAGTCAGCCATGGCAGTGTCCAGTTCCACCAGGAATGTTATCTCTGAGGAGGTCTCTGTACTCATTCTTTCATTCTTTCATGAATGGAGGCCCTGTGAATTCAGGTGGCAAAATGACCATTTATACCAAGGGACCTGTTGTTTCAGGCCATTAATTGTTAAGTTGCATGTGGAGCTTGTTTCTGTTTATTTGCGAAACAGTCTGTCTTTATGGATCAGCACTCTCCAGCTCCCACAGTCAGAGTGAATTAAATTTCTCCCACTCTCAAAATTTTATTACAAGATTTTATGTTTCTAGGTATCAGGAAATCAATCACCTGAGACCACTCTTTGGTCATATCTGACAGAGAAGCTTATTATCATGGAAATAAGAACTGTTTCGATTAGGTTTTAGGGTTTCTTTCTAAAATGATTAGGTCATTTCTTCTTTCCTTCCCTGCTCTGGAATTCTGTGTTGTACTCTGGATGAAATCCACAGCAGAATTCCTATAGCAGAGTTGTATGCTGGGTTCTCAGAGCCCTGTGTCTTGCCAGGCTTTCTGGACAGCTTTTATGTAAGCGCATGTCATTCTGGGTGATGGGGCAGTGTGCAGTTTTCCTGATTTAAAACTGGGTCTCCTCACTTTGGGTGATCATCTTTATATTCCTGTCATGAAACTATTGCTGTCTCAATTTTCTTTTGTTGGGAAAAGTCATATTCTTTTTGGTTAAAGTGCAATAGCTAAGGTGAAAGATTAGACAGCTTCCCTACTGAGCCCATTAGAAGGAGGCATGTCGAGCCTAGAACTGGGGAATATGGAAGACAAGCTATCCATCATGGGGGGAAGGGCATGGTGGCTCTGCCAATTTAAGTCACTTTAGCCCAGAACATTTCTGAAGGTCTTAGGAGGCAGAGCTAGTCGATTATAATAGCATGGGGGAAGGTTAATCATTCCTTCTCGCAGAAACTCTGTGGGGCAGAGACCTGCATTAAATTCCACCCCCACCCAAATAAGAATAACAGATGATATGTGTCCTCTTGTCATTTTAGCAACCTACATACATCTAACTAAAGCACTGCTCTTGTCTTATTAGTTTTCATAATGGCTACTGAGAAAAGTTTGATGCTGCTAGAATCCAGAAAGAGTTTATAAAGTTTTCTAGATGCTAAAGAGTTAATTAGTAACATTTTTCACCCTTGCCTGTGACTATAGGTAGGTCTATTTCCATTTATAATATGGCTGACTCCTCAGTTAATTTGTTCGTACTACTAATAAAAGCTAATTAATATTATCAAATTTTAGGTGGCAACTCAATGTTAAGTGCTTTACATGTATTGTCTCTTTCACCAGCACAACAATATCATGAGTAATTAACATTATTCATGTCATTTTGCAGAAGTAAAAAATCAAGTACACAGAGGTTCAATGTTTGGCTCCTGATTACACAGCAAGTGGGTGAAGTGGGATGTGAATTCAGTCTGATTTCCAAAGTCTGGTCAATGAAATGTTAAGATTTTAGTGGTAGATATGGTAATATTACTATGTTATATTATGTAACATATATGTACATATCTGTGTACCACATATTACCACTTCTCTACTAATTTTTAAAAAATTAAACGATGGCTTCTGCCTGTACTGGCATCTTTAATACATCGTTTTTTAAACCTGGACATTGATAAAATATTCTTGTCTTTCTTATTTATTCCCAATGCCAGGCTTCTTAAAATACTGAGGATGAGTGAGGAGCTGCTAAAGACAAAAGTGATCTAACCAACAAGTCAATTGACATGAGATGAGACCTGCAGACTAAAGCCTGCTGTAGTATTTGCTGCTCCTTGGAGCACATGAACCAAAAGAAAGCATATGGGCTCTTCATGCAAGCAGCATGCCCTGTAGAGAAGTACTCAGACTATGTTACCTTTCCTCTGTTACCATCGGAGTAAGTGTAATTAATAAATACAAAGAAAACTCCACAAGAAAACAATTTCATTATCAAAGCTGGTGTTGGATACAGATAACAAGAAAATGTGGTTTCATTCTTCCTGCATTTCATGTTTTCTTTAGAGGTAGACTTAGCCTATAAATTTGGCTCATTGGTGGCTCAAAGAGTAAAGAATCTGCCTGTGATGTACGAGATCTGGGTTCACGGGGAAGGTCACCTGGAGAAGGGAATGGCTACCCACTCCAGTATTCTTGCCTGGAGAATTCCATGGACAGAAGACCTTGGGGGGCTACAGCCCATGGGGTCGCAAAGAGTCAGACACAACTGAGTGACTGAGCATGCACAGACACACAGACTATAATTACTGATGCTCTCGCAGAACTAGGCTATGGGCATATAAAAGTGAATCAGATACACGTCTTGCCCTGTTCACGAGTCACAAACATGACACATGCTATAAAGAAGTAGGTATAAGTGTTATATGAAAAAGATGAATATTAAGTTACTATGAAAGATAACCCAAATGCCCATACACAGTTAACTGCACAAACAAAATGTGACATATCCACCCAATGGGAGAATATTCAGTGATAAAAAGGAACAACGTTCTAATGCATACCACAGCATGGATGAACCTCAGAAACACTGCAGTAAGTGAAAGAAGCCAGACACAGAAGACAGTGTTGAGTATGATTTCACGTACATGAAGTGTCCAGAAAAGGCAAACCCACAGGAACAAGAAGTGGACTGCTAATTGTCTCTGGCTGAGGCTGGGAGTGCGAATACCCGGGAGTGATCAGAATCATCCAAAACTAGTTTACAGTGATATTGCATAACTTGGTAGATTTACTAATAGTCGTTTAATTGCCCACACTCAGTTTTATACTATATAAGTTTCATGTCAGTAAAGCTGTTGTAGACATTACCTTGCCAGCAAAGGTCCATCTAGTCAAGGCTATGGTTTTTCCAGTAGTCATGTATGGATATGAGAATTGGACTATAAAGAAAGCTGAGCACGGAAGAATTAATGCTTTTAAACTGTAGTGTTGGAGAAGACTCTTGAGAGTCCCTTGGACTGCAAGGAGATCCAACCAGTCTATCCTAAAGGAGATCAGTCCTGGGTGTTCATTGGAAGGACTAATGATGGAGCTGAAACTCCAATACTTTGGCCACCTGATGCAAAGAGCTGACTCACTGGAAAAGACCCTGATGCTGGGAGG
>SJYX01023099.1:110485-131869 GCA_006410675.1 Oreotragus oreotragus
ATTTTAAAGCACAGAAGTCCATCTCATTGTCTCTTTCTAAAGCTCAACAGGACAAGGCACACTTTAGAAAGGCTTGTGGTATTTTGAGCCTTTCTAAAAAGGACTTTAAAAATGTTATTAATGTTTAAAGGCTGGATATATATATATATTAATATGAAGGCTGCCTAGAAATTTATTTTATATACATGAATAGATTTTTCTTTTATTTATTGTAGGACAGTTCTGTATTAGCAATCATGTACTTTTTGCAGACTTTCAGATAAATGCTAAAGCTAACTCAGTAAACTCACTGATTTGCTAAGTAATTACTGTAAGCAGCCAATCACAATTAGTTTACATGTGTGAACAGAACTCATTCTAACAGCAAAAGGAACTGTGCCCATTTTCTATCCAGATCAAATCTGTCTGCCTTGTGAAGAGCCTCCCTCAAGGTAGAAATAATGCATCTCCTGGCACAAAAACAGTGCCAGTAAAGCAGGTCTTCCACTTACCACTGGGCTTATCATAATCATGTTACAGTCTTAGTACATGCCAGGTTCTCTGCTAAACACCGTGTGTGCATCTTTCGATGTATCACCCATTTCCCCCATTTTACATAAAAGGAAATTGAGCCTCAAAGATACTAAGTAACTTCCCAAGACCAGGAAGAGCTGCAACTCAAACTAGTCCAAACTGTGACTCCAACGTTACAATCATAAGTAATACTCCCTTCCCTCCTTGTTTTGTTTTCTAGTGATCTCCTGGTAGGAACTAATTGTGGTGAATGAAACAGGTTGTCTTAAAGGTGGAATCACCTTCTCTAAACAAGACCTTAACCTTCCCCACAGCTTGGCTAAACTTCAGAGAGCTCTCGTCCTGTCTCTAGGGCCCTGGCCTCCCTTTTCTTGGAGCATTTACTTCATAAAACTTGTAATTCCAATTTTTTTCTCGGTTCCTTTGATGTGTAAATATTTTTTAAACTTCGTTTCAGTGTTACCACCCAGGGTTATTTTTCTCTAGGGCCTAGGAGCCCCCACTTTGAAACCTAGCTTTCAAGGAAGGACAGGTCTCCTTCCAATTTCTGTGGGGCAAATAGGAGCCTACCTTGAGGCAGAGCACTTTGCTCCAACTCATAAAACAATCTTCAGCCTTGAAGCTATTCAAAGGAGAGGGTTTAGTGTTCCTTTGGGTGAAGCCAATTAGCCAACACAGAAGGTCTATGGACTATGAGCCCTTCACTCCAGCCCTTAAAAATTCTCCAGTTTTCTTTTTCTTTTTTTCACATTGAATTGAGCTCAGATCGAATTGTGGGCTCCTTCTCTACAATTGTCTTGAATAGGTCTCCCTTGCCTGTTTAACTCTGTTCAAGATAATTCTGTTTTGTTATTACTGCTCTCAGAAAAATAGGGGGGGAAACTGCAGATGATGTCTAATAACTTTCTTCCATTTTAACTACACAGCAATTCATTTTTATTCCAGTTTTCTGGAGAATTAAATTTATATGGAAAAAAGCAGTTCTTCCACCAATATGTCATGCACTGAAAGCCACCTAGCCCATCAGGGCCCAAGCTCCAGGTGTCCCGTCCTGAACCCATGTGATCAGCTGGGTCCTCACTGCTGACTCTGGTGTGAGAGCAGTCTTCAAGAGAGCTGCTCTAGAAGTTTCCAAAAATGGAGCACTCATCAATTCTGTTTTGCTGGCTACAGCTCAAAATTCCCCATTTTAACAGCAATGTGTTGGCTATTACAGGTTAATTAAACTCGCTTTTGAATAATTACATAATAAATACCCCAAATTTAAATGTACCACAAAATTATCTTCTAATCAACCTCTAAAAATATGATCTAATAAGTAATACATTCCTTTAAATGATTGTGATTACTTAGTTAATAAAAAGATGCACCTTGTGCAATATACATATCTTTATTCCTAATGTGGTTAATGGGATCAGTTCAATAGAAATCCTCTCATCTTTTCTCAAAATAGCACACTGAACACCACACGAAATTGCCTAGTAATTGCAGCAAATTTAGCCTAATGAATAGTAATACATGTAAAGGACCTTTTGCCATCAAATTTAAAATTTATGCCAGCCATGGAAATTATTTAAATGAATATTTAAAAAATTAATCTTATATTTGTGAGGTGCCTGAATTCTAAAAGAACAACTTTCTGCATTCCAAGAAATTAAAGTGCCACTTTCCCTAAACTGCTGCTGCTGCTGCTGCTAAGTCACTTCAGTCGTGTCCGACTCTGTGTGACCCCATAGATGGCAGCCCACCAGGCTCCCCCATCCCTGGGATTCTCCAGGCAAGAATACTGGAGTGGGTTGCCATTTCCTTCTCCAATGCATGAAAGAGAAAAGTGAAAGTGAAGTCGATCAGTCTGTCTGACTGTTAGTGACCCCATGGACTGCAGCCCACCAGGCTACTCTGTCCATTGGATTTTCCAGGCAAGAGTACTGGGGTGGGGTGCCATTGCCTTCCCTAAACTAGCGAGTGTCTTATTTCTCTTGCATTACAAAAAAAGTAACTTAATCTCTCTGAATCTCCTTAGCTATGAAAATACTTCAGTTTGGCCAAATCATAAAATAGGATATTGCTCATAATGAACTAAGGACAATGATGAGCACAGAACAAATCTTTGCTAGATTGTTAGTTGCTATTGTTATCTATTATTACTCATTTATCCCGAAGTCTGATCAACCGATAGGCAACCAAAAAATTTTAAAATATCTATTTATTTGGTTGTACTGGGTCTTAGTTTCAGCACTCAGACTCTTTCACTGTGGCATGTGGAATCTAGTTCCCCAATCGGGGGTTGAACCAGGGTCCCCTATACTGGGAAAGAGGAGTTTTAGCCATTAGACCACGAGAGAAGTCCACAAACAGTATTTTTTTGAGGAGCTATATTCTCTTCCCCACTGGTTCAACTAATGTTTAAGAGACTGCTCCCAAATGACAATCCTTTTCTTCCCCTATTACTACACTGATTTTTTTATTATTCAATAGAGCTTTTCTTTCTCTCCTTTGACAAAGGTTTAACTGATTTGAGAGTGGCCCCATATCCTATGAGCTACCCACTGCCCACATTCATACACAAAGAGAATAAATATATTATTTGAAGCATTCTATATCTAAGAGGAAATTTTCCTCCCTAAATAGGGCTCCCAGGAAACAAACCTGATAATGTCCTCTTTGTAACTAATGACAAACCAGTTTTCATCAGGTAGTTCCCATACCAAAGAAGATCATTATCTTCATTTAGGTCTCAGATATCAACATAAAAATCACCTTTTCCAATTTCTTCAGGAATTATGAGTAAAAAGAATCTATTTGGAAGAAGTCCTCAAAATTAAGATGTGACATGATTAAGGGTCACTGTGGAACTTCAGTGGTTTATAGTGTCATTATTTATCAATTTATTAATAAATCAAAGTAATCTGTTTCATAAAAACTTTGTTTCAGTGAAAAGTCTTGGAAAACATGTATATTTATGTAATACATATATTAATAACAGCAAACATTCATATTGCACATATGATGAGCAAGGCATTGTTCTATCACAAGCTATCCAAGTATTAATTCAGTTACTCTAGCAACCATATCTCTAGGATGAAGGGAAAGCACAGAAGGAGCAAGAGCTTTTGACAAAAATATGAAGGAAAAGTCAGCCACTTCTCACACGTCCAGACAGCTGAAATCAGGCATTTTAGGGCAGCGGTGGCCTGCAACCTACTTCCCAACGGCTGCTTCAGATTTCCACCTGTCGACCAAGAGCTGGGGTTCAATTAGTCCTGCTGGATTGAACAGCCACCCTCTCATATTCTAAAACGCTGTTTATAACAATGTGACATTGTCATCTGATGCTAACCAAACCAGACACTGTGGCTAAAACAATGTGACATTGTCATCTGGTGCTAACCAAACCAGACAGTGTGGCTGGGATCAAGTATAGCCGAGTTCCATGTGTTCCCACACAGGGGGTTGCTCCTGATCTAGTTTCAACACGTACAGTTCCCATCAGGAGGCCTTGGTGGTGTCATCGGTTGCCCACCAATTTTCAGCCAGGAAAAGTAACAGCTTTACGTAAAAGGGAAAAAAAATAGCTTGAATATTCTTTTTTATATAACTGAATTGGGCAAAAGAAAAGCCACCATTTATGCTTTAGTTTATGCCAGGCATTGCAGTAGGTATCTTATATATATGCTATGCTATGCTATGTCACTTCAGTCATGTCTGACTCTTTGTGACACCATGACCCATAGCCCACTAGGCTCCTCTGTCCAATATGTTAGTTTTAATTCTTGTAACAAACTGAAAAACAGGTGTTATTTTAATGTCAAAAATAAAGATCCTGTTCCTTATAAAGAATAGCTGGAAAACAAGTAGAATGAATGTTGTCCTTTTGTAGAATGGAAATGAAGGTGCAGACTTTCTATTTTTTTTTTCCCCCAGAACTTAACACAACAGTGAGTGCACAATAATTCTCAACACTCTTTGGTCAGTGGCGAGACTGACAATCCACTAAATAAATATTCAACCTCCCTCTTCATTAAGAGATCTGGGTGGAAGTGCATGATATTCAAATTTATCAAGTATTTCATAAAAGGTGTTAATTTACTTGCATTCAAGATGATGCCAGATTTTTCCTGTTCACTTCATTAATGCCTTAGTGAGTACTCAGTAGCTTTAGGAAGATACCTAAATGATAAGCATAGCACATTTTCAGAGAAAGAAAGCGTTCTGGGGAGAGTTTTGGGCAGGGTGATTAGAGAAATTTCATATGTAAATATTCAGGAAGACTGAAAGACATTGGTATGAAATGCACAGAACATTTGGGTAATCTACCTATAAGAGTAAATATGGATCTCTTTACAAAAATATTTATCTTCACTTGCTTAAGGAGTAGCAAAAGTGCATAGCAGGTATGCTGCTGCTGCTGCACGTGGGTGCTCAGCTGTGCCCAACTCTTTGCAATGCCATGGACTGTAGCCCACCAGGCTTCCCCGTCCATGGAATTTTCCAGGAAAGAGTACTGGAGTGGGGTGCCATTTCCTCCTCCAGGCGATCTTCCCAACCCAGGGACTGAACCTGCCTCTCTTGCTTGGCAAGTATATCCAATTCTAAATATTTAACCCAAGATACTACTTTCCTAAACAATCAGTTTCCCCAAATAAAACCTGCTTATATCTGACATAATTTTTATCGAGGTATATCTAACAGTATCCAAAGTCTAATAATATCAGCAACTGTAATTTATGATTATGTTGTTTTATTTTGTGTTTAAGACACAAAGCAAGTAAGGAAAAGCTATTTAAGAGATTAGAGGAAGGCTATCCTAGCAGTAAACAATATTTAAAGACAGAAAACAACTCTTCAATTAAAAACAAACAGTTGGAAAATAGGAAAAAAATCATATGAACTAAGAATTTCACCAGAAGCTGTCATACAAACAGAGCCAATTATGCCAAAAGAGCAATATTGCATGAATTATTAAAGATGGTCTTAAAAAAAAATTACAGGGGATTGGATAGAAGAATGCAGTGGAGAAAAGAGATCTCACAGAACGTAATATAGAAAGAGAAACCACACATGGACTATACTCTCAAGACACCATCTAGGGGAGGTAAGATCACAAGAAAAGCCTATGGTGGAAGATGCCATAAAACAAGATTCTGGTTTAAGCCTTGAGAATCGATGGATTGAAAACTAGGGAAGAAGGAAAGAAACACTGAGGCAGGAGGGCAAGTAAAACTGGATTTGGTACAAGAGGATCGTAGCTGTCATCAGATGGGGTCAGTTCCTACTGTGTCTTGAACATACGGCAGCAGATTTCCAGGCTGTGGAACAAAATCAAAATTCATGCAACAAATCTTGCACGGAACAACACAAAGGGGTTTCCTGCTCAGGGAGCTTTGCTTAAGTGGTGAAGATTCTCACTATACGCTAATGAACAAGTAAGGGACAGAAACATAAACACTACTGTTTCAGATAAGAGAGAAATTAGTAAAGAAAAGAGAAGCAGAAAAAATATCTGGAGTACGTTATTAACAAGCTGCTCCTTGCTTTTGGTGTTATAATATTTAACAAAGCCCAGTGAATAAAAAAGAAGAGGAAGATGACAAAATGGTTTAAAAATAAAAAAAGAAGGGGTGCTAATCTCTCTCTTTCTGCATGCCCACCATTCTCTTCTTAGAACCAGGGACCTAGAGAAAGGGAAAGATAGAAAACTAGTCTATAAAGAAAGGTTAGTAAGACCTAGGAGCAATGGCTAAAAGAATGGATCATTTAACTAGGCTCAAGAAGGGGGAAAAAATGTGACCATTTAAAATGTAATTGGACTTCTTATACTGAAGTTACTAGGTACTCAAGGTGAGGATTCTATATAAAGAAAATATTAGCCTCCACTCAGACAGCAAAAGAAGGATTCGGCCCAGAGGAAAACCAGCAAGTACTATAATTAGTAAGAACCTAGACTGTTTTCAGCATTGTGTTAAGACACACACATATCAATGTATAACAAACATCAGACTTGGTTTTACGAACGATCCATGCTGGAAGATCTCGGAGAAGATACAAAAAAAGACAGCCATGGTGAGGAACATGAAAATAAAAGAAATGGGGAAAAAAGACATTTGAGGGAGGGATAAGGCACAAAGGTGTACTGACATAATGGATAAAAAGGCACTAGCTTTTCCTTTTTGACTAACATAGAATGAGAATAAAAAAAAACAGGGGGCCCAGAACCGTATCAGGAAAGGACCACGTCTGTCTAGACAGCTAGACAGCTAAAAGGGACTAGATGATCATCAGGTCACATTCTAATAACTGTATATGAAAGATGTTCTGGAGGCTGAGAATTTCGATATGTGGGATGGAAGTGAGAAAAAGAAAGATGGGAAGACAGCCAGGATGGACCTTGAAGACGTTCTCCTGCTGAGAGATGACAGCTGAGCTCCTGTTCCTCATGGGCACTCAGTAGCTGCTCTAAGTGCTGACAGTCTGTAGTCATAGCCAGTGGTGCAGGGAAGTGATATTCAAAAGGAGGTGCAACATATGTATCATGAATCATTTTTTAGTCAAATATCAGAATGAGTAGATAAAAATGATGTTCTTCAGAAGAATTACACATTAATTTTTAAATTGTGATATGAAGTTCTCCCGGGGTAACAGGTGACATCTACAGAAGTCATGAGTTATCCCATAGTGGTGAGTCCATATCTACCTCAATGATTCGAACCCTAAACAAGACAATTACTGAATTTTAAGAAACTGCTTACAAAGGAAACTAATGCAAATTACCCTAATACTTGGTATTATGCATATGTAGATGAAACTCAGGCTATGATTCATTCATTTTCAGGGTCCACAGCTACCACTTGATGGTACAAGGCTGCAGGCAAACAGCAGTTGCTTAGTCACTAAGTCATGTTCAACTCTTTTGTGACCCCATGGACTGTAGCCTGCCAGGCTTCTCTGTCCATCCATGGGACTTCCCAGACAAGAATACTGGAGTGGGTAGCCATTCCCTTCTCCTGGGATCGTCTCAACCCAGGGATCCTGCATTAGCAGGCAAATTCTTTACCACTGAGCCACCAGGGAAGTCGTATTTATGTATTAATCATACTTTATCACAAAGAAGGAGAGTAAATTATGTATCACCTAGAGTTAAAACACATCAACTTGAATTTTAGAGACATGGGAAGACTCAAACATGTCTCTATTAAATGAATCAAAGACTGTACCTGTACTGCCATAATACTCTTACTTTCAAAATTCAGAAATATATCACTTAAGATAATTTGCTGGCAGAATGACAGGTGAAGACTTTTTGTCAGTAGAAAGGTCAAATAATTTTCCACAATGCAATGCAATTTTTAAGCTTTATAGTTTTACTATACGAGGAAGGCAATGGCACCCCACCCCAGTACTCTTGCCTGGAAAATCCAATGGACGGAGTAGCCTGGTGGGCTACAGTCCATGGGGTCGCTAACAGTCGGACAGACTGAGCGACTTCACTTTCACTTTTCTCTTCCATGCATTGGAGGGGGAAATGGCAACCCACTCCAGTGTTCTTGCCTGGAGAATCCCAGGGATGGGGGAGCCTAGTGGGCTGCCGTCTATGGGGTACACAGAGTCGGACGACTGAAGTGACTTAGCAGCAGCAGCAGCAGTTTTACTATAGGTGACCTAAGGGAGATCCCCTTAAATAATTATATTGAAAATTATATTGTGAGCTAATAGAATGGGAACAGTGAGGTACAAGCCTTGTGTGCTGTCCTCTACCGCTTTTTCTGAAATACATAATCTTGGTGGGTTTTGTTTTAAAACCTTTTTTGCCCCAATAAATGTAGGTAACTACATCCATGTAAAAACTATAAACTAAGGACTTCTAGATATAAGTGCAGGATATTTTTTTTAAGGACTATAGCATGCAACAAAGATTTACAGTTGAGCCAAAGAAAGTAAGAAAAAAAGTCGACTAACCTAACCCACCTGAGCTCGGCTCACAGGGGTCAATATCCTCATCATCACTGGGACACTCTGCTGAGGCCACAAGGATGTCATCTGTGGTCTGTAAAAGAATCACATTCAGTAGATTACTTTAACGGGACCTACCAGATCTTTTCATCTTTGTCTTGTGGACTAAACACCATTTGCATTTACCTGACAGATTGAGAAACCAAATTCAATATTTCCCTTCCCAAGGACACAGAGCTTACACTCTTCAACATATGTTAGGTTCCTCATGGAAGAATTGGCAATATTTGTGAAACCTTGATTCTAGCTTATTTTTCATGAGGATAGGTGGCAGCCAACTTGTAGATACCCATCCATTTAACTGCACGGTGAAGCTCCACACAGGAGCAGACAGCGGTTTAAAAAACAGCCTGGCAGAAACAGATGATCGGAAATTTATTACAGCCCTGGAGTGCTACAAGGTATGCATCAGTGGGCTTTATGCTTGCTTGTGCTTGGCTTCCTAAAAGCAGAACAGCTATAACCTTTTATATTCATGACCAAGTAGAATTCAATGTATCTTTGAGATATAGCCTGCCTTTATTAGGAAACGCAGATTAAGCAGAGAATATTTTTTCACTGATGCAAAAAGGGAAGCAAATATAGTTCATGGAAGGTATTTTTAAACATTTTTGTTGAACTTTCACACTCAATTCTAATCTTTGTAATATTCAGAAATCAGGCATTATTTCCCCATTGTCTTTGCCACCATCAAAGTTTCAGAATAAATGAAGTAAAATAAATGCTATAAAATGTATTTTACAGCAAACAGGATAGAGGTGACAGTTTTCTTTGTGACATTTTAGTTGCTTCATTGCACTTACAACAAAGAAGATAACCATCAGTGTAATAAAAAGCAGAGTGTGTAAATCCTAGCAGTCAGTCACATAATCAACATATTTACAAGCATTAAAGGCTATTCTTTACTGTCACTTATAAGCAGCAGTAAACTCTGCATAGATATTTCATAGAAACTGAAGGTTTGCATCATATTTGGCTAAAGCTAAGGCAACACAGAGAGAATTGAAGGTACAAGAAGGAAAATATCTCATTACATCTGTTAAGGATTAAGAGATTATAACTGTTTAGACAACACTCAGAACTGCTGTTTAGACAACACTCAGAACTGCAATATTGATGAACTCCTTATTGAAAAGTAGAATTATAATAGGAGTCTTAAAGGAAAGAAAAAATAAGAAATATAATAAAATATATTTTTATTAAGGGAGTATCTAGTAGAGGGTAAAGAGTGCCATGCTTAGTCACTCAGTAATGCCTGACTCTTTGTGCCCCCATGGACTGTGGCCCAGCAGGCTCCTCTGTCCATGGAATTTTCCAGGCAAGAATGCTGGAGTGGGTCGCCATTCCCTCCTCCAGGGTATCTCCCCAACCCAGGGATCAAACCCAGGTCTCCAGTACTGCAGGTGGATTCTTTATCCTCTGAGCCATCAAGGAAGCCCAATAAGGGTAAAGTATAAATATATAAATATTAAGAGAACAGTGTCACTTTGAAAAATGGAGACAAGGGATGATGTATATTTGTGACAAAAATTAGGCTCAAAATGTTTCAAGTACAAGGTCTTTAATTAATTAAGAATAAATAATTTGTTTAGAAGTTAGTGCTTCACAACATAACTTTATATAGTATTTTTAATAGTATTTTGAGATGGTTTCACATTATTCTTCTTTTAATTCCTTTTGGCAATTAAGTTTGGAGACCAAATTCATTTATTTTGTTGCTGTCATATTAAAAGAAGAAGTTCAAATGCTGGTTTTCCTGGAATTGTAACTTTTAGTGCCAGTGATAGCCACCAGCAATTGGTGTGATAGTCACGTAGGTATCTTTCATTAAAGTGAGCTTTAAAAGGCAAGAACACATCCTTCTTTTGGCATGAGCACGTCTCTCAGGATAACAGCCAAACTGACTTGATAAGAACAAGTTATTGGATTAAGAGGTCTTCCAGGTCAATTGTTCCAATTCGCCCCAGAACTGATAATCTGCTTTTCAAAAGCCAACTTCAAGTGGAAAGCTACTTTTTAAAAAAAAACTACAGTAGATACTCTTTAACATTAATTTCAAGTTAGAAAAAAATTTCTCATTTTCTTTGAGGCATTTTAACTCTATTGATGAAATCCAGAAAGGGACGTTGTTTTGTTCTTGGTTGGGGGAGTGGGGGAAGGAGCAGGAAGTGGACAAATTCTTTAATGTAGTGTCTCGCATCCTGGCAGTGATGTGGTCCCCTCTCCCTTCCTCCATCTGCGAAGACACTTGGTAATGTCTGGAGACATTTTAGTTTTATCAGCTGGGTGGAGGGTGGGAGTAGGTGAGCTACTATCAGCATTCAATGAGTGGTCACCAGGGATGCTGCTAAAAATTCTAAAATGTATGTGACAGCGCCCCCAGCAAAGAAAGAGCTGACTCCAAAGTTTCCAAAGTGCTAATAGTACAGAAGTTGAGAACCTCTGCTCTAAAAACTCAAAAACTGCTCTGTTCCTTGTTTTTCTCAGCTGAAAAAATTAGAGAGCACTGTCACTGTTGTTGTGAAGATGAACTTAGTACATGGAAAGTAACTAGAATAGGAGCACTTTTGAAACATTTACAAAAGTTGTGAAAGTATCAACATTATTGTTTCACAAATGGAGCACTGATTTAATATTTTTGCACTATATAACTTAGCAGCAGCAGCAGCACTATATAATTTAATTTTAGATATTAAATTGGAAGTTGTACATGTGAATTATTCTCAACTTTACATCTCTTGTTAGTTTTTATACAAGAAAAGAGTAGCTCTATTGGTATTTGGTTGAACTAAGTTTCCATCTTTTGCTTCCTAGATTTAAATTCATTAAAAGTCAAACATAAGAAATAAATGATAAAAGTTTCTTCCTAAAAGAAATTCAAAGACAAGAAATGAGTAACTCAGTGTAGTGTTTCAGGCAAACTAAATTATTTAGGCTGCACAAGTTAAATTTTGCTTTAAAAGTCGACCTATTTTTTACATTCCACAGCCTTCTGGAACAATTCCACAGCCTCCTGGAACAATTCCACAGCAAACAGAAAGTGTCAGAATGTTCTCAGTGTTATCTTTCACAAATCACAGTACCTAAAATAACAAAAGATGTCATAGAATAAATAGTACCTCCTATAGCCCTTTACAGTAGAAAAAAAAGTCACAGTACAAATATGACCCTATTGTACAACTATATTTTAGTTTTTAGTGTACTTTCCCTGATATAAACAATACACTTTTTTCATATTTTTCTCTCAGAAATTAAAATCCAGCAACAGTCTTGTGAATAAAAGATCTCAAATCAATAGATGCCTTGATAGAAATCATCATTGTATGAAAAATCAGGAAGTGGCTCAAATGTAAGGAGGAAAATCAAATTTCATTCCAGGGGCTGAATGAAGTAAACACTTTTCTAGCCAAAGCTGTGTAATTTAAATTTAATTCACTGTGTTTGGAAGGGTCTCCCTATGACATGCTGTTGAAGAGAGGTAGAAGAAACTCAAATATGTCACGTTAATCAATTCTATTCTTCAATATACTTTTCCCTGATGTTTATAACCTTTTCCAGAAAAGAGACGACCTGCTGAAGAAGACAGAAGAGTGATCAAGCAGAGGCACTGTCTTTTCATAACCATACATTTAGATAAGTGTCCCTAACTGTGTATTTGACCACTCATAGGTCAAAGCACATGCTGGTCTTCTTTAATTCAGAGGGGTCTGGATATTTTCATGGCCAATGTCTGTGCTTGTTCAAAATGTCAAAAACTACTTTATGTTTCTTTACCTTTAGGGAAAAAATGACTTGTCCACAATTCAAGAATTAAAGGCACTGAAACTTAATTCACATATTTTATGGATCAATACCAACCCGGTATAGGGGAGGAAAATATACTTAGAATGGGAGGGAAAGGAAGTTTTTAATGTATAGTAAGACATTAGAAAAATCAGGAGGTGGCTGATTTTTAGTTTATTTTACATACTAAATCAACATTAATTTATTTAATGTTCAGAGTTATTAGGTAGTGACCATTCAGTGGATTAGAAAGTAGAGAAACACTGATGTATTTTTGTTCTGCAGAGAGACTTTTTGCCTATCACCACATTTAATGACGGAATTTGTGGCATATTTACTTTTTGAATATAGCACAACTGCATATCTGTGTGGTAAGAAAATATGATGAGAGAATGGAGAAACTTAGTCTATAATATTATATCCTTGCTCAGAAGAGCATTGCTAGACTTTATCCCTCATGGTAAACAGTTTTGCTGAAGACTGAAACATTCTAATGGAAACACCTACAAGAAAACTCTACCAGGACCAATCTGCTTTGTAAGGAAAGGAGCACACTTAAACTGTGCAAAGACGTCTGCGATGAATTTGACACCCACAAAGAAATGCTTGCTTTACTCTCAAATTTCAATTGAAACTTTATTTCTAAACAGCAACAGTAGGGGACTTCCCTGCTGGTTCAGTGGCTAAGACTCCATGCTCCCAACGCAGGAGGCATGTCTATGGTTTTGATCCCTGGCCAGGGAGCTAAGATCCCACCTGCCATGCAGTGTGCAGCCAGGGGAGGGGAAAACAAAACAAAACACAGCAGCAGTCTATTCAGCTACACAGCCAAATACAACATAAAATATCGTTGTCTCGAGCAGCGGTGCTCCCTCATTGTAACAGTATTTGGTCCAATTTCTCACGGCTGTGATGGATGCTTAGACTAAGTTGACTGAGACAGCTGATTGAGTACAGTGCCACCTAACATGTGACGTATTTGACTAATTGAAGGACACTTGTCTGGCTGATACTTCTGTTTACATGAAGCTGCTCACGAAGGAAGAGAATATTCATATCTGCCATTCAGCACTGAATCTGACAGTTTTCCCTATCAGATTTATCACTAGGGGAACTTTCCAGAAAAAAAAAAAAAAAAAAAAAGCCAGGATTCACAACTAGTGACACAAACTCCTCAAACTAGGTCTGAACCATTGCATTGATAATCTACATGGCAAGAAGTTTTAGGTGGGGGAAGTTAGAGTTTTCACCAAAGGGGAAAAAGTACAAATAAAATAAAATAAAACAAAAAAACCCAATTGTAAAACATATATGGAATTCCCAAACAATATGATCAAATCAAACCACTAAAGAAATATATCAAATTGGTAATTCTGGTTAATCCTATTTAAAATGTAGAAGGACTTTAGAAACTTTGCATATTCCATCATCTCAGTCAGGCTTTGGTTCTTATTTTTCACTTGTTTCTTTGAGTAGCAGATGCCACATAAAGATATCAATCCCATGCTCAGTAATCTAATAAAATAATAATAATAACCTGAGATCCAATATGTTGAAGGATCCATTTTAGCTCCAGCATGTGAGTAACAAAGAACATGAAGATCAATTGCTGCTAAGTCACGTCAGTCGTGTCCGACTCCGTGTGACCCCATAGACGGCAGCCCACCAGGCTCCCCCGTCCCTGGGATTCTCCAGGCAAGAACACTGGAGTGGGTTGCCATTTCCTTCTCCAGAAGATCAATTAGTCACCAACAAATTAGTCACTCATCTGGGCACAGCATTTTCTGATGGGCACAAAATATAGTTAATACCTGAGAGTTTAAGTTGTGATTCACAGCTGCAAATAATTGATTGTGCCCATTCTACTCTAAAGCATATGAACAATTCACTCATTAATAGAAACAACAATCAAGCTAATAGATTATTTTGATTGGAATGTAAGAGTGCCCCCATCTCTATTACTTCATTAAATATTTACCAACAACACGCTTATGCAGAATGCCGGTGAAGGTACTATTACTCTGAGTGTTACAGTTAAGTGCCCAAAAAATACCTGTTTGTAGACTTATTCACCCAATTTGAATGTTTGAACACTGGCATTCATGAATATTTAGGGAAAAACTGAAATATCCTTGAAAACAGCCAGCTTTCACATTTCTTTCATTTTTTTCCCTCAATTGATGCTTTAGGTTATTATAAAAAGTGACCATAAATCAGCTGTCTTCTTGGAAATGACAGACTTGAAAGCCATTTGATTTTCTTCAGAATTTCTTGGCTGTTTAAAATGTATGCAATGGTTTCAGAACAGTGCAAGCAAACTGGATAGAAAAACTTACCACATAAAGATATCACAAATGCCTTACTCATTCTAACATGCATTTGATACTGGTTATCCTAACAAGAAAACCTCTAAAGGGGAAAACAGGGATGCAGAAAGAATGCCATAGAAAATGAACTTATGAGAGAAAGAAATGAACTGAATCCCTGCTTAATGAAACAAAAAAAGTATATTTAGCAAAGTTATGCAAAAGAGTGTTAGTCGCTCAGTTGTGTGTGACTCTTTGTGACCCCATGGACTGTAGCCGACAAGGCTCTTCTGTCCGTGGGATTCTCCAGGTAAGAATACTGGAGTGAATTGCTATACCCTCCTCTAGGGGATCTTCCCAACCCAGGAATTGAACCTGGGTCTCCTGCATTGCAGGCAGAGTCTTTACTCTCTGAGCCACCAAGGAAGTTCCTGCAAAATAAAAACCTGGTATCAGGAAGTTTGAAATTAACATTTTAAATAAAAAAATAATAATTTTTCTCTTTCTTTGAGATACTGAAGACCTCTATGCTCATTTCCATTTTAAGCCAAAGGAAAAGTTAAAAGGAAAGTTTAAATTTTCAGAAAGGAATTGGAATAATCTATTCTCTTGGATCCCCATGAATTAGAATTTGGGAGTGTAAGGCCTCCAAAGAATGCTGGTAGTGGACTGGAGATGCTAAAAGGGAAACTAGAATATGCATGTGATTGAACGCATTTCCTCTTGGTTTGTTTTGGTTTTGAACAAAGACCCTTCTGAAATGGATTTGGACATTTCCATATTAAATAAATAATGACAGATGTTTACAGTGTAAATCTATGCTTCTAGCTGTGTCAATGTGAATCTTTAGTCTAACTATTATAACTGAATAGACTAATTAGTTACACAGGTTGAACTGAAAATCCTTACTGGTAATGAGGCCAAAACAGTTTATAATTGTAAAAGGCTTATGATGGATAGTTTCAACAACATGTCCCCCAAGTCCAAGTTTCCCTTGTTGGCATTTAACATGCTAGCAAATGGAATCATGCTTTAGTCAAGCAGTTATCTATCTTCTTGGACTGAGTCAGACCCTAGTGATCATTAGTCCAAGTTCTTGATTTTACATATTAGGAAACTGAAGCTAGAAAACTAAGTCTCTCTGTTTGATCCCAATTATACTGCAAATGAATAGCAAGACTATGAGATAATTCTGACTCCCAGTAGATTATGACTGACTGTCACTCCAGGTGATTTCTATCCTTCCACTCATTACTCATCCAGTTATCTATTTATTTATCCATCCATCTCAAACCATTTTGTTTTTTTTTAAGGGTTTGATGTGATTAAAAAGATACAAAATGAAATAAATTTAAGGTACATTAAAAGATGGCAAAGGAAAGTACTGGATTTTACATAAGTAACCACTAAACGTATCATAAAGAAAGCCCACAGGAGTACTGGGAGACATATCCACAGCTATTGCATCACTTGATATGGCAGCACATGAAGTGGCACCAAAAAAGGAATAAAATGAATTCTGGAGTTTAACTGTTTACTCCACTCACAAAAATTCACATATTTATAGAACAATATTTCTGAAGGAAATGGCAACCCACTCCAGTGTTCTTGCCTGGAAAATCCCAGGGACGGGGGAGCCTGGTGGGCTGCCGCCTATGGGGTCACACACAGCCGGACACGACTGAAGTGACTTAGCAGCAGCAGCATTGCTCTGAAATGGAGTAAACCCAGAAAGTTCTTTACTTGTGTTACTTTTCTTAACTTACTTTTTTAAAGACTTTAAACATCTGGACTCCCATCTCTGCATATAAATGCAAAACTAAATTCTTCAAGACAGAAAGATAATATAGATTATTGAGACTTTTCCTATTTTTCCCCTTGACTTAGAACATTGCAGGCCACACTGGCTACAAAATTAACTCAATGGACTCTCTGTCTCTCTTCTCATTAATCCACTGATGAAAACTTCCAAAGTCTCTCTTATTAACTTCTGTTTTCACAACAGAAGTGGTAATGAGATATTTATCTTTGTCTCTCTCACATAACCATCATTAGAGTTTTGTCAAATTATATCATTACATCTTAGGAATAAATAAATAATAACAAATATATTTGTTAATAATACTGGTAGCTTCTCCAGTTGCAATCTAAATATGCATTCACTGATCAGGACAGTCTCATTTACATCATACCCCTAGAACTGGAAGTTTGAAGTCAAGGTATAGAAGGAGCCACAGGCAGCTAGTCATCCAGAACACGTCTTCCCTGCAGGGCAGGACCATGAGAAAAGTTCCCTTGATAGAGCTTTAACCTGGTAATAAATGAGAACTTCCATCCCACACAATCCTTGAAGTATGCAACAGCAAGAAATAGGGATGTGGTTGGAAATAATGTTAATATAATTGACAGCTGGTTTTCTGATTTTTTCTTTTGGACCCATTTGTTGTATATCTGCAAGGTTCTATACCAATATCCTACTTAGTATCTGAGCAGCATCTTTATGAGCACTTCTAGCAGAGTGATTAAGAGTAAACGTGATCTGGCTTAACTGTTAAAATGTTACTGTGTTTATGAACTAAGAAGATGGAGTCCTTGCTGGTTATAGTTAAACTGGACCTCCAAGCTTCAAAATTTGACTATTTCACTCCTTGTGATGCGTACTTACTTTGGTTCCTTATACGTATTTGGAATATGTTCAACCACTTCAGTTTACTTCGTTGCATGCTGATCAATAATATAAAATATATATAAAGTCTTGATCTGGGTTTTATAAGTAGTATTACCATCTTGAAAAGGTTTCTGTGTTTGCAACAGTACATAAGAATATGTACATTATATATGTAAATATATATGTGTGTATATATATTATATATACATGTGGAAAAATGTATGCACAATCATTTGTATATGACAAAACAACTTCAGAACTAAGAAGATGGAGTCCTTGCTGGTTATAGTTAAACTGGACCTCCAAGCTTCAAAATTTGACTATTTCACTCCTTGTGATGCGTACTTACTTTGGTTCCTTATACGTATTTGGAATATGTTCAACCACTTCAGTTTACTTCGTTGCATGCTGATCAATAATATAAAATATATATAAAGTCTTGATCTGGGTTTTATAAGTAGTATTATCATCTTGAAAAGGTTTCTGTGTTTGCAACAGTACATAAGAATATGTACATTATATATGTAAATATATATGTGTGTATATATATTATATATACATGTGGAAAAATGTATGCACAATCATTTGTATATGACAAAACAACTTCCCCATCTCATAGGGATATTATGAGGATCCATTTTGAAATGTGTGAAAGCAGTTTATAAATATAGAAAGTTCTCCCAAGCAATGTTTATATGCTATTATTACAACTAATACAGAGTTATTTTTTACCTCACATGACAATATGAAGAACTGTTCTAGGGAGTGCTTAAGGAAGGCAGCCAAATATCCACTTAACTGAATATATTTCATTTTCATGTCACAAAATCCTTTTGTCCCCTCAGTTATTCGAATAAGATCTGTATCTCTCACTCCAAATGGCCCTTCATATAAAGGCTGCTAATTCTTGGGAAGATCCCTTTTATGCAGGGATGTGATTTACTTCAGCACCGCTTGCTGAGTACACGTTTCAATCTCACTGGTAACCTACAAGATGGGCAGTGCCAGTACACGTCTAGTTCTGTTATTTCTTCTTCTCAGGTCAGAGCTTTGAGGGAGTTACTGTACAGATGCAGGGATACTGGAGTTCCCTTGAAACTCTCCTTCTCATTCACTTTTCTGGGACTTAGAAGATTGTGACATTGAGTTGACTCTGACTCATGCCCTATTACATCCAGAGCAAATCAATGAACAGAAAATAAGAAAAGGAGATCCCTTAGCAATACTGCTAATTAAAGAAGAGATAGAGAAACAGAGACAGAAGAAGAAATAGGGAGGGGAGCTGAGGGGAGAAGAAGAAGAGACTCATTCTAGGTGTGATACTTGCATCACAATGCTTCTTATTAGAGTGGTTGTATCAGTATTTACAGTTGTAATGTTGCCCATGGTCATGTTCCCTAGATGGATTAAAAATATGAGGATGAACTTTTATAAGACACTGAACAATGCTTTCTTAGTGCATTAGAACAGTAGAGGTATGTGCCTTTCCAAATTGTTTTTAAATCCAGAAGTTTTTGAACTGCCTAGCTATATGTTTTATCTTATTTCATGTATTTCTATGGGACAGGATTTTTTTCTATAGAGTAGATTTAAAATGTCATCACCATTGACTGTAATGGTCAATTCACAATGGATAGCAAAACATCAACTCATATACCTTAAACAAATTTGTCAATTATACCTCAATAAAGATGGAAAAAAATTTTATCATACTCTAAAATTGGCTTCTTTAACCACCTGCAATTTCAATATCAGCACTTGATGAAAATAATTATGATTGTGAAAATAGAATGAATAAAGTTGAGTGAAGAATTCATCTTTAAAAATAGAAGAAATATTATATATGGCACTTGAATTGGTAGAATCATTTCAATAATCTTTTCCTGATGGTCATCCTCTCTAAGCTCACTACATCTGAGTGTATTTTTGTCACAATTGCTTATTTATAACAGCTCATTAAATCTCAAAATAAGATTGAGAAAGTATAGATTATTTTCCAGGAGTATAACTCCTAAGAGTGGGAGATGAGAATTGTGCCAAAAATCACACTTTTTGAAAGATTTTATCTGCCTTCTACCATCTCTAGAAGTGACAATGAAACTTTATAACTGGTTTTTACATTACACTTCATGGCTGGAGATTTATGGTAGAGAAATAGCAAAAAGTGACATTATCTTTAACTGTAAAGAGAAAATGACTGAAAGTTAGAAGGAAAGAAAAGCTAAAAATGTCTTGCAATAAGTTGGTCTGCCTGCTTTTATGAAGCATCTCTGCTCCTTTGAGAAAGCAATAAGATATAGCCTGCTTTGGAGAAAGGTGAAAAAAAAAAGCTATTCTGTTTTTTTTTTTCCTAGATAATATTTCCCCAACTTACTCTCCCCTGCACTCTATTTCAAGTCTTAGCCTGGGAATACTTTCATTAGATTATAAAGAAGATATGCCTTTAGAATGTTTTCCTTCAAATTCCGACCACAGAATGTAACTTTTGTCTTTTTCCTGAAATAAACCACATAAATATGGCTGAGACCAGCCATCAGATAAGTGGTCATAGGATGCACTCTTGAAATTTACATCTTTTGATAGATTTTTCCATACACTCACTTATTTGCTAATTCATTCATCCATTCACAACCATTTACTGAATACCTTTGATTGATAAGAGGTTAAGCAAGGGAGGAATATAATATGGAACCAGATTTCCCTGCCTAGAATTGTTTGGAGAACTTCAGGTGTATGATAAATAGAGGCCATCTATGAGCAGAAAATCTCTTTTTGACCCCTGAGCATGGAAGGGGCATGAGTGTCAGAGCTAAATTGACTAGGCTGAAATTGTAACTCTACCACTTATTAGCTACATGATGTTGGGAAAGTTATCTAGCTTCTTTAGGTTTCTTGCTCTGTAAAAATGACATTATTTACACCTGTTTTGCAGAATTTTTATGAGGATGAAATTCTCTAGGGCTAGATAGGCAAGCTGTTTAGCACAGGGGTTGGCACTTAGAAAATGTTATTGAGAGTATTTACTATGTAAATAGTAAAGCAGGCCCTGTATACATTCTTGCTTTGCTCTCCTTGCAACATCAAAAGAAAAGTTTATTCCTAGCCCTGCTGCTGCTAAGTCACGTCAGTTGTGTCTGACTCTGTGCGACCCCATGGACTGCAGCCTACCAGGCTCCTCTGTCCATGGGATTTTCCAGGCAAGAGTACTGGAGTGGAGTTCCATTGCCTTCTCTGATTCTTAGCCCTGGATTCCTGCAAACTTCAGACACAGACATCCCCTTCACAANCCCATGGACTGCAGCCTACCAGGCTCCTCTGTCCATGGGATTTTCCAGGCAAGAGTACTGGAGTGGAGTTCCATTGCCTTCTCTGATTCTTAGCCCTGGATTCCTGCAAACTTCAGACACAGACATCCCCTTCACAAACTAAGTACAATTTCCTGGCTTAAATACACACATCCGTGTTTAAACATCCTATAAACAGAGTAAATTACATAACTGAATTGAGAGCTCTTTTAAAAACACCTCAAAAAACATCATAATATTGGCAGTGTATTGAAAAGTCCAGGGGCTTCTCTTTTCTTCTCCCTAGCTGCATGATGTAACCAAGCATTTGTCAAATCCTACTGTTTCAGAGTCTGGGGACTCTTAAGTTGTTTTTTTCCAGTTCCTTTAGAGTAAAGAGAGGGAAACTCTAAGTGGGCACAGTCAGATGTGCAGGGGCAAATCACTGCACCATTAGTGAGTAATAAGTTACCTGCCAGCCAATTCAGGAGACACAGGTTCCATCCCTGGGTCGGAAAGACCCCCGGAGAAGGAAATGGCTACCCACTCCTGTATTCTTGCCTGGAAAATTCCATGGACAGAAGGAGCCATTCAGGCTACAGTCTGTGGGGTCCCAAAAGAGTTGGATGCAATTTAGAGACTAAACAACAAATTTTATTTAGTTTTGCCATGAATGACCTCTTCTACTACTATTTATACACATTTTTCTTTTTTTTCAAATGTTGTGATAAGTAAAGGTCACATGTAAAACCCTTCTATCTCTGAATGTTTAACCATGTCCTCTTTTGGACAGTCTCTTTCTCTCTCTCTCTCTCTCTCT
>SJYX01023099.1:136279-164989 GCA_006410675.1 Oreotragus oreotragus
TATTTTTGGGGGGCTCCAAAATCACTGCAGATGGTGATTGCAGCCATGAAATTAAAAGACGCTTACTCCTTGGAAGGAAAGTTATGACCAACCTACACAGCTTCAAAAGCAGAGACATTACTTTGCCAACAAAGGTCCATCTAGTCAAGGCTGTGGTTTTTCCAGTGGTCAGTGTGGATGTGAGAGTTGGACTGTGAAGAAAGCTGAGCGCCAAAGAATTGATGCTTTTGAACTGTGGTGTTGGAGAAGACTCTTGAGTTTCCCTTACACTGCAAGGAGATCCAACCAGTCCATTCTGAAGGAGATCAGCCCTGGGATTTCTTTGGAAGGAATAATGCTAAAGCTGAAACTCCAGTACTTTGGCCACCTCATGCTAAGAGTTGACTCATTGGAAAAGACCCTGATGCTGGGAGGGATTGGGGGCAGGAGGAAAAGGGGAGACAGAGGATGAGATGGCTGGATGGCATCATTGACTAGATGGACATGAGTTTGAGTGAACTCTGGGAGTTGTTAATGGACAGGGTGGCCTGGCGTGCTGTGATTCATGGAGTGGCAAATAGTCAGACATGATTGAGAGACTGAACTGAACTGAAACCTCCATTATCAGGAAAAATACCCTCTCAACCATAAAGAGTAACATTCTCCTAGCCTCAACAAGGCAGCTCCTTAAACAATAGCATTTCTTCTTGATCTTCTAATGGGTCAGATGACCTACCTCAATGCCACTTAGACATGGATTATGTAAACAGTCATTAATATGTCATTTGATGTACAGATCTCAGTCTGAAAAAACTTACATAAACTGTGCCTTGATTTCTAACCAATAGAACAGTACTGAGAACTTTCTGAAATGCCTTTCTGTGGTTATAGTCCTCAAATTTGGCACAAATAAAATTCTCCATGTATTTTAAAAAAATCTGATTATTAATTTTTTGTCAATATGGGACATAATAAACAGTAAATAAATCTTAGCTTTCCTTACCTATGTTATTACATAAGGCATACAGGTATGTTTGAAGTACACCTGGTGGCTCAGACAGTAAAGAATCTGTCTGCAATGCAGGAGACCCAGGTTTGACCCCTGGGTTGGAAAAATTCCATGGAGAAAGGAATGGTTACCAACTCCAGTATTCTTGCTTAGGGAATTTCACGGACAGAGGAGCCTGATGGCTACAGTCTATGCGGTCACAAAGAATCAGACGTGACTGGGTGAGTAACACTGCAGGCAGGTTCCCTCTAGCCTACCAGGAGGCAGCACATTTGTCATTTGAGAGGGTAAAACCCAGCATCCTAACAACCACAATAGGTTGACTATCTACATTTGCCCTTGCCTAGAATAATACTGTGAAGTAGGAGAAAATAGTTAAATATTGCATGAAGAATGCAATTGTACTTTCTTCCTGAATTTCTATTTTGCTTTTCAACTTTTAAACTCCACTTTATTTAAAAACATACTTCCAACTATTCCAAAGTATTTTCAGGTTGGAAAGCCTTTTTGTTTCACAATAAGCTAACTGCAGGTGCAAACTCAAGAGAGATAGACCTTGAAATTTTAAGTATGTTGCCATGGTGATGGCTTGCAAGATTGTGTATGAGTTTCATCTTAACTCTCAAGAATTCAACCGAGTTCATACGTGGAGGGTCAAATCACTAGGCACACAATGTTTGCCATTCACTGGGTCCTGAGAGGTTTAGAAATAACTGTCTCTGTCGCTTATAGCAAACAGAAATCACAAAAATTCTGTCTTTATATCTGTTTATCTATCTTTGTATCTATCTAGCTATTTATGCAAGTGTGGAGATCTAGTTATTTATTACCTACTCTTAACTAGCCAGTCTCATCAGTTTGGCTGCTTTAAGTAAAGCTATACATAAATTCAACAGTATCATTTATGCTATTGTTACAAAGAGGTGCAGTACCAATATGAAATAGCTTTAAAATTATTCTACTGAATTTCACATTAATTTCTTCTTCAAAATGGATGTATCCCTATAAGAAGCATGATAATTATTTAGGGATGTTCAGTTAAAGCAAATTTTCATTCTAGTGAAATGTGGAGGAATTGCTTTTTAAAAAGGTCCCATCCTATAATGCTGGAAAGAGGATTAAAGTGTATAATTCGAGTCACTGTCAAATGCCCTCCATTCCCAAGCAACACTGCTGCTGCTGCTGCTGCTGCTGCTATCACTTCAGTCGTGTCCGACTCTGTGTGACTCCATAGATGGCAGCCCACCAGGCTCCCCCGTCCCTGGGATTCTCCAGGCAAGAACACTGGAGTGGGTTGCCATTTCCTTCTCCAATGCATGAAAGAGAAAAGTGAAAGTGAAGTCGCTCAGTCTGCCCAACTGTTAGCGACCCCATGGACTGCAGCCCACCAGGCTACTCCGTCCATTGGATTTTCCAGGCAAGAGTACTGGGGTGGGGTGCCATTGCCTTTCCCGTCAAGCAACACTACCACTACCAAAAGCGAAAAAGCATACAAAAGAAGTAAATGCATTTTATTTGAACGATCAGTATCTTAATTGGAGAAGGAAATGGCAACCCACTCCAGTGTTCTTGCCTGGAGAATCCCAGGGACGGGGGAGCCTGATGGGCTTCTGTCTATGGGGTAGCGCAGAGCTGGACACGACTGATGCGACTTAGCAGCAGCAGCAGCAGCAGCAGTATCTTAATTGCTGTTAAATGTTTCAACTGATGCTTCTGAATTCCAAAACCTTTACAAAGAACTCATGATTCATTGGTAATAAAAGCAGTAATTCTTGACAAAAACATTTTCCTGCCATAAATGGCATCTACAGAACACTAACATTGGAAAGTTTTAATGTTATTGATATAAGAAATAATTCTTAACAAATTCTCTTCAAATTACAAGACTTTTTCCATCTAAAATGGTACTATAAAAATTAAGTCAATAATAAAAAGATTCAATCATGGGAGGTGGGGGTGTGGGAATGGATTTCTAAGAGTGTATAGTTTTTAGATTTTCTAGCAAAAACTTCTGTTGCAAAGGATCCATCAGGATACAAAGTGCCATACATAAAATAAGACCACAAAGGACTTATTTTTGGTTAGTCACAAAACCTTCACAAAAATGTTATTAGCTACCAAAGTCTGGCAGTTATTTAAAACTCATTTCCCACTCCAGTACTCTTGCCTGGAAAATCCCATGGACGGAGGAGCCTGGTAGGCTGCAGTCCATGGGGTCGCAAAGAGTCGGACACGACTGAGTGACTTCACTTCGACTTCACTTTCACTACTTTACTTTGACCCATCTTCCAACACACACACACACACACACACACACACACGTTGCAGAGAAGCCTATTTTGACTCCAAGTTGGAAACTCTTAGACTTGCTTTTCATTGCTTTTGTTATTAGAATCATACATAATAGCCTGCTTCAGAGGACTCTGCCCCTCTGCTTGACTGTAAACTAAAGTGCATTTGTTCACCTCAAAGAGAGAGAACCTGTCCCTGCCCACCTATGAATAGCTACAATAAACAGAAGAGATTAACACACCCCTTCCAAAGGCCAGCCATTTCTGGAGATGTTTTGCAAGACCGAGGACCCTTTCCCTTCATTTCCCCACTGCCTCTTCCTCTCTGTTCTGCCTTTGGACTCTAGTTTCTAATCACTTCTCCCTCTCTGACTCTATAAAAGAAACTGGCATGCAGACTCTCAACAACTTCGTTACTCTGAGATATTGGTCAGCTGGCTTTGGAATGAAGTCGCGTTCCTTGCCTCAGTACCTTGTCTCTTGGATTTATTAGTGTAGTGTGCAGCAAGCAGAGTGAGTTTGGACTCAGTAAAACACACACACACTCTCTCTCACTCTCTCTCATTCACACTCCTCGATTTAACAACTCCTTGATACACTGTGAAACTACGGTAGTGCTTCTCTCCCCTCCTTCATTCTAAAAAGCCTACAGCAGTGCTGGAATTAAACAAATGAGAACACAATAATTAGCTATGCAAACTGTCAAGTAGATCTAAAAAGAAAAACAACCCAGAAAACACAACAATCAGCAGTTTCAAGTTGTAACAAGAATCTACACTGAGTTTCCATTTATTTTAAACAAAAATAGATTAGGTCTTTGAAAAATGTTCACTGCAATTTCCATGGAAATAGGGCAAATCAGCTCATGAGTCTTTTACATCTCTAATTGCTCTGATGCTGATACAGTATAAAAGTCTTTGATCCTCCACTCTTTCCATGTGACTTCTGTTCTACTCTTCTATAACCAGATTTATTCCTAAGGTGAGTAGCATCTAAAATGGTTCCAAAGTGGATATGGAACAGGTAAGTGGGTCAAATCACATGCTGTGACCACCCTGAAACCCAAAATCCCCCAAGTTTCAACACAATAGCTTTATAAGGGGTAACAAAGTTAAATGGCAAGCTGGAAAGTGAAAAGAATTCTTAAATTGTCTGGTGCATTTGTGTATAACAGAAGGAAACAGACATTCAGTTCTCTGGGTGGAGAGTACAGCCTACACCATCTGTAGCTAAATCTCTGGGGATCCTTTACTATCTTCCCCTTCTTATAACCATGTTGAGTCCCTGTGAAGCAACACAGATTACCTCCAACATACACATGCTTTATCTGAAGTATCAATCTAAGGCTTACATTGACAGTTAATGTCCCCTTAACCCATTATGCAGCCAGTAATAGAATTCTTTTTTAAAATCCAGAATTGTGATAAATACAATTGCTTTGAAATTTGTGTTTGCTTTAATTCTTTTATCTTCCAACTTGTAGAACAACTGCCTACTTTATAAAACTGAGATTGGAAGATGGGATGCCTGAAACTAGTCTGGGATAGGGCACCACTTTCTGAGGTCAATCATTATCTAACCCACTGACCTGACACAAATCACTCTCCATTCCAATATAAGTAGGTTGGTGTAGATGACTCCTCAGGTCCCTTTAAAGTGTAACAAGCAAGGGCAACACAAGAGAACCTTCTGGTACACATAAATCTCTTGATTTTGGTGGTGGTTATAAGTTACACATGTGATAAAACTGCATAGAACTTTATAGACCCACATGCACACACACACACAAATGCAGGTATATCTGGTGAAATCTAGTTAGTGTAGATGACTCCTCAGGTCCCTTTAAAGTGTAACAAGCAAGGGCAACACAAGAGAACCTTCTGGTACACATAAATCTCTTGATTTTGGTGGTGGTTATAAGTTACACATGTGATAAAACTGCATAGAACTTTATAGACCCACATGCACACACACACACAAATGCAGGTATATCTGGTGAAATCTGAATAAGTTCCATGATTTACATTCTGGTTTTGTTATTGAACTCTAGTTATATAAGATGTAACATGGGGGAAAACTGGATAAAGGGTGTAGGGAACCTCCTGTATCTTTCTTTGCAACTATCTATGAATCTATAACTATTTCAAAGATGCTTTAAAATATATAATACATGTGTGTATACATAAACATAATAATCCAATTTCATGAAATGTCTTGTTGACCATCAAAGATAAATGCCAACACACAGGGCCTGTTCTTGTTGCTGTTCAGTTGCCGAGTCGTAGCCAACTCTGCGACCCTGTGGACTGTAGCATGCCAGGCTTCCCCGTCCCTCACCATCTCCTGGAGTTTGCCCAAGTTCATGGCCATATAGGGCCTATTGCTTTACCAATAAAGTGAAATTCATTGGTTCCAAATAATCCACCTTTCAGCTGAATGTGACAAGTTTTTACCCAAAACAGCTAGTGGTTTCACGCTGGTTAGTGGAGCTTGCCTGCTGGTCCAGTGGCTAAGACTGCATGTTCCCAATGCAGGGGCCTGGCTTTGATGCCTGGTCAGGGAACTAGATCCCATGAAGTGAAAGTCGTTCAGTGGTGTTCTGTCTCTGTGACCCTGTGAACTACACAGTCCATGGAATTCTCTAGGCCAGAATACTGGAGTGGGTCGCCTTTCCCTTCTCCAGGGGATCTTCTCAACCCAGGGATCGAACCCGGGTCTCCTGCATTGCAGCTGTATTCTTTACCAGCTGAGCCACAAGGGAAGCCCAAGAATGCTGGAGTGGGTAGCCTATCCCTTTTCCAGTGGATCTTCCTGGCCCAGGAATCAAACTGGAACCTCGTGCATTGCAGGTGGATTCTTTACTAACTGAGCTATCAGGGAGGCCCCAGATCCCATATGCCACAGCTAAGAGATCCTGCATGGCACAACTAAGACCTGGTACAGCCAAATAAATCAACAGATATTAAAAGTAGCTAGAATATTGACTATTTCGCATTGATCTGAACAAGGAAACTGTCACATGACAGGCTGTTACTAGTGGTGCCATTTTTTGCCAACCCCTCTGTTACTTACTCTTGAATGCTGCACCCTAAGGATTAAGACTCCAAATAATTAAAAATTTCAACAACATGTCTTTCACTTAAGAGACAATTAAAGCAAAATAGAAATAGAATAAAACAAGCACAATTCTAAAGGAAGTATCAGAGAGTTACTAAAAATTGAATTTCTAATATGTATATGCTAAGGATTCTACAGTTTCCGTTTAATAAGCTTCTCCTATGATGAGTAATCTTGCTGTCTATTCCTAAAACCCTGTGGAATCCTATTCATCTAAAAATTAGGCTGTGCTCAATACATTTCCTTTCAATGTCACAGAATCCAGTGGATTCTTCTGACCTTCATGAGGTCTAAAAATAATGGCCATTGTCTTAGCGATTTTGTGCCTATATGTTGGTCAAAGTTTGATTCTTAAGTTTCACAAATGGGGCAAAAGAACGCAGAATAGATGCCCATAGCTGACTTCTGTAAGAGGTAAAGTAGGTGAAAAGAGGCAAAGTAAGCAGGAAACTATAAAGAATGAGCAGAAGGAAAGGGGGAAGGTAAGAAAACGCTTGCCTCATGTATGTTTCAGGGTGCTAGGGGAATCTCGGGGCTTCCCTGGTGGCTCAGCTGGTAAAGAATCTGCCTGCAGTGTGGGAGACCTGGGTTTGATCCCTGGGTTGGGAAGATCCCCTGGAGGAGGGCATGGCAACCGACTCCAGTATTCTTGCCTGGAGAATCCCCATGGACAGGTATAGTCCATGGAGTCACAAAGAGTCGTATATGACTAAGCACAGCACAGGAATCTCAGTTCATTTTACAGATAAGACCAATATCAGAGGTATTTCAGACTTAGAAAGTAGGTCTAATGTCTCACCAGTGAGATATAAAATAGGTCTTGGGTTTCAGAATTCCAGAAAAAGATTTGGAACAAATGAAGAATTATGATATTTACAAGTCAAAGTAAATTAATACATCAAATAACCTCTACTCCAGGACTAGCCAACTAAAGTGTGTTTTTAGCTCTCTTGTGGCAGCAAAGATTTCACTTCTCTTAAACACCAGAGCTTAAGACACAGAACAGGAAAGGTGCCTAGAAGAAGATTTTTCCTGTCCTTGAACATCTTTCACCAAACGATACAAGGTAAAACACACAGAGGCATTTCTCAGTCATCTTAATTTAAAAAGGCAAAGAAAGGTGAGTTACCTGCTAAAAATCCTTTAGAACCCAAGCATACTTCTCCCAGAGATAAGTCTACCTGTTACTATAAATTTAAAATGGTAGAAGAGCTATTCCTGCCACCTAAGAAATGTCACTCACTACCTGGTTCTATAAGAATTGAGTCATTAGCCACTGCAGTTGCTGACCTATGGGTACACTGTGAGAATAATTTAGGGCAGAGATCAGGAGTAAGGCATTCTGTGCTCTGGGAAAACTAGCAGAACAGGCCCTCAGAAATTTACATATTTCCAGGAGAAAAACTTCTGAATCCCGATTTTTGCATCTTCCCATAATCAGAAAATCATGAAAACCATGGACTGAGAATATCTACTCCTCATGGCTAGCAGCAACCTTCTACTGTGATGTATGTTTGACTGCCTATATCCCTTCACCTAACTCATATATACTGACCTACCTCTTTGGAGCAATGTCTTAAAGCTATCTGAGATGCTGTGCCTTGGCTACAGTCCTTGGTAAATCCCCCAATAAAAGTGAAACTCACAGTTCTCATGTTGTGCCCTTTTTTTTTTTTTTTTTTAAAGTTGACAATCCCACTAATTAGCCATGAAAGATACTGGATTTAGAGTCTGTTATACAGGATGAAGTAAGTCAGAAACAGAAAAACAAATACATATTAACGCATTTATGTGGAATCCAGAAAAATGTTATAGATGAATCTATTTACAGGGCAGGAATAGAGACACAGGCCTAGAGAACAGGCAAGTAAACATGGCAGGAAGGGGAAGGTGGGACAGATTGGGAGATTACGACTGACAGAAATACACTACCATGTGTAAAAGAGATACCTAGTAGTTGGAGAAGGAAATGGCAACCCACTCCAGTACTCTCGCCTGGAGAATCCCATGGATGGAGGAGCTGGTAGGCTACAGTCCATGGGGTTATGAAGAGTTGGACATGACTGAGCGACTTCACTTTCACTTTTCACTTTCATGCATTGGAGAAGGAAATGGCAACCCACTCCAGTGTTCTTGCCTGGAGAATCCCAGGGACCGGGGAGCCTGGTGGGCTGCCAGCTCTGGGGTCGCAGAGTTGGACACGACTGAAGCAACTTAGCAGCAGCAGCAGCAACAGCAACAATGGGAATCTACTATAAAGAACAGAAAGCTCACCTCAGTGCTCTGTGATCACCCAAATGGGTGAGATGGGGGGTGGTGCGGTGGGAGGGAGGTTCAGGAAGAAGGGGATACATATATACATATAATATACCTGATTCACTTCATTGTACAGCAGAAACTAACACATTGTAAAGCAATTATATTCCAATTGAAAGAAATTTTTTAAAAAAGACACTAAGGGTGGTCAAAGTGAAAGTTCTCAGTGTGTCTGATTCTTTGTGACCCCATGAACTGTAGCCCACCAGGCTGCNGGGGTGGTGCGGTGGGAGGGAGGTTCAGGAAGAAGGGGATACATATATACATATAATATAGCTGATTCACTTCATTGTACAGCAGAAACTAACACATTGTAAAGCAATTATATTCCAATTGAAAGAATTTTTTAAAAAAGACACTAAGGGTGGTCAAAGTGAAAGTTCTCAGTGTGTCTGATTCTTTGTGACCCCATGAACTGTAGCCCACCAGGCTGCTCTGTCCACAGAATTCTCCAGGCCAGAATACTGGAGTGGGTAGTCATTCCCTTCTCCAGGGAATCTTCCCAACCCAGGGATCGAGCCTCGGTCTCCTGCATTGAAGGTGGATTTTTTTTACTGTCTGAGCCTCCAGGGAAGACCATGGGTGGTAAACATGTTTCAGAGCTGCTGTAATAGGATCCAGGCCTTCATGTGTCCATAATAGAAAAACCTAGCGAGAAGTGTGGGGTTACCATCCTGCATAACACTTCACCCCTCTTTGCTCTCCGTATCACCACAATGCATCCTGAGCTTTGTGGGGTCCAGGTAATGCTTTACAGTGGAAATGTTTCAAGCTAACTGTGTTCTGGAAGTCAAATCTATCATTATAAGATTTCATTAGAAGCTAAGTCTCTCCTACACATAACAATTTGTACTCCAAAATGCTGGTTTCCCAGAGCATCCATTAAATCCTGTCTAGGTTTAAATGCTGATAAGAAATATAAAAAAAATTAAAAATGAAATCATTATAACTTCTATAAATTAAGTCTTAATACTGTGTCAAAGTTTTAATATCATTTCCTATGTCTACAAATATTTCTCTGCTAAATATTTCCAACTGGTATAGACATTCACAAACTATATAAGTTCTTATAGCTAAATTATGAACACCCATAAAAATTATTTGTCCTAGTGGCTCAGACGGTAAAGCGTCTGTCTGCAATGCAGGAGACCCAGGTTTGATCCCTGGGTTGGGAAGATCCCCTGGAGAAGGAAATGGCAGCCCACTCCAGTATTCTTGCCTGGAAAATCCCATGGAACATGGAGCCTGGTAGGTTACTGTCCATTGGGTCACAAAGAGTCGGACATGACTGAGTGACTTCACTTCACTTCACACATTTAACCTTTGTTCTCAATATAGACCCACTTTCTTTTTCACATTTATAGGAAAATGCTTACAAAGCCTTATTCTTTGAGGATGTCATTGGTACTGATTAAATTTATTTTTCATAAGTCTTTATTGGTGATGAGAATTTTTTGCAGACTGTGCTGTTGATTGCTTATGTTACCTCTTTCTTTACCACTTTCATTAGAAGCCTCATTGTACCTTGTTCTCTTAGAGAAGAATTTAAACTGATTTGGGGATGAAGGAATTTTAGTCCAGTGTATACAGCACTTTATGAAACATTTATTGATATACAGCCTAAAAATATACATGGTAGGTACAGCATTCATGTGGGTAATTATTTAGCAGATTCAGCCCATAATTTTACACCACAGGGTTCTTACTAGGAATACCAGAAAGGGAATCAGAGTTTCTTGACACATGGTAATAAATATTTTCACTTATAATGAATAATTTAGCTCTTTTGGTATTCAAGGTATGAAAAATAGATCTGAAATAATTGCAAGATCTCTTTGCAAAGGTGAAGGTTTTGGAACACACGGAGAAAACAGGCAGCACAGGCCACTTTCCCCTTGTTTTCACAGAACTGCTTGTTTTTGTGATGCACATACTGCAAAAATTTCCCTCGTTTGTCAAGATGATGTCAAAACAAAAAGATGTTGTTCCTTCTATAGCATTTCCTACTGTTAGTTTTAAGGATTCCAAACCAATAATTATCTGAAATTTACAGGCCTTGCACACAGAGTGCTAAGAAGCCTCTAGATTCTTCACTATGGAAATGGAGAAGGAGATTTCCCTCTAATTAATGCTAGCCATGACTGGAATTATTCTCCCACTAGTTTCAAAATGAACATTTCATAAGAAAACTCCAGATCCAGATTCAACTAAAAATTCAGGGGAGACGACTCAACAAAATGAAAAGCAATCTATACTTTAAGCCCACTTTTCTTTAAAAAGTTTTTCTTTTAAATGAAATTCACAATTATTCACACTCTGAAATTATAAAGTATTAGAGCTACAAACCCCTCATCTTACAAATGGGGAAATCAAGTATCGGATTTTAAATAGCTAGTTTTCACCACACAATAGCAGTAAAACTTTCTCTAGTATAATGTCTTTACATAAACCTATTAAAGTAAAATGCTTTAAAATTGTATAGACTCCAAAAAATAACCTACTCACCAAGGGACATGTTGAATTTGAGGTGAACTGGGGCAGCCTGGTGGCTCAGATGGTAAAGTGTCTGCCTACAATGCGGGGCACTGGGGTTCAGTCCCTGGGTCAGGAAGATCCCCTGGAGAAGGAAATGGCAACCCGCTCCAGTACTCTTGCCTGGAAAATCCCATGGACAGAGGAGTCTGGTAGGCTANGGTGGCTCAGATGGTAAAGTGTCTGCCTACAATGCGGGGCACTGGGGTTCAGTCCCTGGGTCAGGAAGATCCCCTGGAGAAGGAAATGGCAACCCGCTCCAGTACTCTTGCCTGGAAAATCCCATGGACAGAGGAGTCTGGTAGGCTATAGCCCGTGGGGTCACAAAGAGTCAGACACGACTGAGAGACTTCACTTTAGTTAGTTTGCTGCTGCTGCTAAGTTGCTTCAGTTATGTCCAACTCCGTGACCCCATGCACTATAGCCCACCATGCTCCTCTATTCATGAGATTCTCCAGGCAAGAACACTGGAGTGGGTAGCCATTCCCTTGTCCAGGGGAGCTTCTCCACCCAGGGGTCAAATCTGGGTCTCCGGCATCGCAGGTAGATTCTTCACCATCTGGGCCACCAGGGAAGCCAGAGGCAGCTGTAAGAATAGGTCTAGAATTCAGGAGAGCGCTCTCTGCTGAGAATGGTAAAATTTCTCAAGGAAATTGAGAAAGAAAAAGAGAGTCTGTGACCAACTGCAAAATAAAACTGACACTAATAAGGGTGGGAAGAAAAAAAAATTGTTTTCCTCCTAAAATATTTGACTGAATGTTTCTTAGTAGAAATTCTGGGTAGCCCAGTGGGAAGAAATCTCTTAGGTATTTGTGGAAATAAAACCAATTGATGTCAAATTTTCCAAAAGTCGTTTGATGTCACTCAGTGGCATATATGACACAAAACTTCTAAAAAAGAAACCATTTCTCAAAGGGCATATTGAATGTTAATTCCTCAGCATTGACAGAAGCACAAAGCTTACGTAAGATGCTAATGTTAGGAGAAGCTGGATGAAGAGTGACCTGTCTCTTATACACATCTAGATGTGTATAAGAGACAGGTCCATGGGGTTATGAAGAGTTGGACATGACTGAGCGACTTCACTTTCACTTTTCACTTTCATGCATTGGAGAAGGAAATGGCAACCCACTCCAGTGTTCTTGCCTGGAGAATCCCAGGGACCGGGGAGCCTGGTGGGCTGCCAGCTCTGGGGTCGCAGAGTTGGACACGACTGAAGCAACTTAGCAGCAGCAGCAGCAACAGCAACAATGGGAATCTACTATAAAGAACAGAAAGCTCACCTCAGTGCTCTGTGATCACCCAAATGGGTGAGATGGGGGGTGGTGCGGTGGGAGGGAGGTTCAGGAAGAAGGGGATACATATATACATATAATATACCTGATTCACTTCATTGTACAGCAGAAACTAACACATTGTAAAGCAATTATATTCCAATTGAAAGAAATTTTTTAAAAAAGACACTAAGGGTGGTCAAAGTGAAAGTTCTCAGTGTGTCTGATTCTTTGTGACCCCATGAACTGTAGCCCACCAGGCTGCTCTGTCCACAGAATTCTCCAGGCCAGAATACTGGAGTGGGTAGTCATTCCCTTCTCCAGGGAATCTTCCCAACCCAGGGATCGAGCCTCGGTCTCCTGCATTGAAGGTGGATTTTTTTTACTGTCTGAGCCTCCAGGGAAGACCATGGGTGGTAAACATGTTTCAGAGCTGCTGTAATAGGATCCAGGCCTTCATGTGTCCATAATAGAAAAACCTAGCGAGAAGTGTGGGGTTACCATCCTGCATAACACTTCACCCCTCTTTGTTCTCCGTATCACCACAATGCATCCTGAGCTTTGTGGGGTCCAGGTAATGCTTTACAGTGGAAATGTTTCAAGCTAACTGTGTTCTGGAAGTCAAATCTATCATTATAAGATTTCATTAGAACCTAAGTCTCTCCTACACATAACAATTTGTACTCCAAAATGCTGGTTTCCCAGAGCATCCATTAAATCCTGTCTAGGTTTAAATGCTGATAAGAAATATAAAAAAAAATTAAAAATGAAATCATTATAACTTCTATAAATTAAGTCTTAATACTGTGTCAAAGTTTTAATATCATTTCCTATGTCTACAAATATTTCTCTGCTAAATATTTCCAACTGGTATAGACATTCACAAACTATATAAGTTCTTATAGCTAAATTATGAACACCCATAAAAATTATTTGTCCTAGTGGCTCAGACGGTAAAGCGTCTGTCTGCAATGCAGGAGACCCAGGTTTGATCCCTGGGTTGGGAAGATCCCCTGGAGAAGGAAATGGCAACCCGCTCCAGTACTCTTGCCTGGAAAATCCCATGGACAGAGGAGTCTGGTAGGCTATAGCCCGTGGGGTCACAAAGAGTCAGACACGACTGAGAGACTTCACTTTAGTTAGTTTGCTGCTGCTGCTAAGTTGCTTCAGTTATGTCCAACTCCGTGACCCCATGCACTATAGCCCACCATGCTCCTCTATTCATGAGATTCTCCAGGCAAGAACACTGGAGTGGGTAGCCATTCCCTTGTCCAGGGGAGCTTCTCCACCCAGGGGTCAAATCTGGGTCTCCGGCATCGCAGGTAGATTCTTCACCATCTGGGCCACCAGGGAAGCCAGAGGCAGCTGTAAGAATAGGTCTAGAATTCAGGAGAGCGCTCTCTGCTGAGAATGGTAAAATTTCTCAAGGAAATTGAGAAAGAAAAAGAGAGTCTGTGACCAACTGCAAAATAAAACTGACACTAATAAGGGTGGGAAGAAAAAAAAATTGTTTTCCTCCTAAAATATTTGACTGAATGTTTCTTAGTAGAAATTCTGGGTAGCCCAGTGGGAAGAAATCTCTTAGGTATTTGTGGAAATAAAACCAATTGATGTCAAATTTTCCAAAAGTCGTTTGATGTCACTCAGTGGCATATATGACACAAAACTTCTAAAAAAGAAACCATTTCTCAAAGGGCATATTGAATGTTAATTCCTCAGCATTGACAGAAGCACAAAGCTTACGTAAGATGCTAATGTTAGGAGAAGCTGGATGAAGAGTGACCTCTCTTTAAATATTATTATAACATTCCTATAAATTTAAATCATTGCAAATTAAATAATTTATTTCAAAACTAAAATATAAAAGAATCGTACTGATCTGATCAACTTATATGTAAATTGGTAAAACTGAAAATAATTATAAAATAATTATCTTTGAAAACAGATACCAGATGCATTCATAAAGGAAAAAAATACAATTACAACCATAAAAATGTAACCTATGAATTCTTTACTTTTGCAGTATTTACAGACACAAAATATGTATTATCCTCATTTGAATGACATCTTTAGAAATATGATCTTACACTATAGACTTTCAAATAAACCGAGCATATACATTTCTACTTCATCTCATCATTTTAAACCCTCAACCCTCTTCCTAAGGAAGTACAAAGGGTTGATGCATCATTTAGGGAATTGTTAAGGGAGAAAGAGAGGTTAAAGTCAGTGTTTATTTTGTTATTGCATCAGCAATCTCCTGTTTAAAATGACTACATTTATTGCAACTGAAGTCAAGTATCAGGCTATTTGAACAGCTAGGAAGACAGGAATCTTAGAAACTTTTGTTGCTTGACTCCAGTCACCTGAGCTTACTGTCTCTAGCTTGAGATTCTGAAAAATAATCAAAACTATTCATTTTGATATTTTATACCTAAGGTTATTATTTCAGTCAGTTCTAATGAATGGTTCATGAAGTTTCCCATTAATTATTCATTATATTTTAAACTACTTACTGAGAAAGTGATAACACTGATAGTAACTCAGTAACAGAGTAGGCTATTTACATAATTATCGCTTATTCAAAATTGCTCCAATCTATGCCAGACCTTTGCTTCCTGCCTATTCCCACCCATGTTCTAGTTTCTTTTGGTGGGGGCCCTTCAAAAAGAAAATAGAGTAAAAGAAATAGAATTAGGCATACTGAAAACTATTGCTGGAGTAACTTACAGTTACATTCATTTATACCCTAGCAGCCTGAGATAGTTATACTTAATCTGAAGTGTCTAATTACTATTGGAAAAATGACTCAATATTTTAAGTCATCCCATCAGTAAAAGGAGATCAATTTCTTATTTTTTAAAGGAAAATTTTTAGCAGCAATGCATAATTTTAACAAAGTAAGAAAAATAGACATAGTATCTATGCAGGTGATTTTTAACTAAAAATGTGTACACATTTTATATTACTTTTATGATTCACAAAACATGAAAACTGGCTTTTAAGAAATCAATATGCTATCCTGAGACGATGTAGAACAGGAAACAGTCACCTTGACTGATTTGAGACAAGCTACTTGGGATCTTGCTTCATACTCCAACACCCTCAGTGCCCTAAACACCACTTCAGAGGCTGGTACTGGTATTACAGGATGTGTAGCCCACTGAATTAGACTTGATTCTGTGTTACCTTTTATGACTGGCTAACTCAGGCTGCTCAAACAAATTCAAAGATGCAGCAGAAAAACAATGCATCTACTTAGCTCACAGTGAACACTCTTCAAACCACCATGAAGTGTGTAGTAGATGCTCAGCAAAAATGTGTTTGTTATTTGAGACAATAGGGTAAAATTGTTCAGCCTTCAGTACTCCTCTAGTTTTATATGCGTTTGTCTTTTCTCTTCAGCTGGACTTTCCAGTTAGAAAGTATCTTACTCTCCTTGGAGTCACCCTTGACACTAAGTAGAGTTCTGGTAGGAAGTGAAGTGAGGTGAAAGTCACTCAGTCATGTCTGACTCTTTGTGACCCCATGGACACAACCCTGCCAGGCTCCTCTGTCCATGGAATTTTCCAGGCCAGAACACTGGACTGGGTAGCTGTTCCCTTCTCCAGGGGATCTTCCCAACAAGCGATCTAACCCAGGTGCCCCGCATTGCAGGTGGATTCTTTACCATTTGAGCCACCAGGGAGTTCTATTGCTGCTACTGCTGTTAAGTCACTTCAGTCGTGTCTGACTCTGTGCGATCCCACAGACGGCAGCCCACCAGGCTCCCCCGTCCCTGGGATTCTCCAGGGAAAGGCAAGAATACCGGAGTGGGTTGCCATTTCCTTCTCCAATGCATGAAAGTGAAAAGTGAAAGTGAAGTCGCTCAGTTGTGTCCGACTCCTAGCAACCCCACAGACTGCAGCCTACTAGGCTCCTCTGTCCATGGGATTTGCCAGACAAGAGTACTGGAGTGGGGTGCCATTGCCTTCTCTGAGGAAGTTCTAGTATAGATCAATCAATCAGTATATATTTTTTCACATTTTAACTACTAAACGGACAAAAAAACACTGAAGTAGTGCTTAGTAATTGCTTATAAATGATAAATTTAAGCATTCTGGAAAGAGATGGTATACTTCTTGAAGGCCTAAGAAAACTCTAAGCAAACCCAAGAGTAGCTTATTACTCCCAAATTTCTAGTTTTTCATATGTCTTCTTGAAACCTATTATGTATCAGCTAAATATTTAGCAGTGTTTTTAAGCAGACACAGACATACACTACATTCAATTCTGAAAATATTGTAGCCCTACTACGAATCCAGTGGAGAGGTGATCCACTCAAATCTAAATGAGCTCACTGAAAAGTCACAGCACATGATTGAAAACAATGATTTTTCAGCCTGTGGGAGGTTAAGTGGTCTAGAAAACACATCTAGTCATGCAATATAATCCATTATGTAGGTTGTCCACACATGGGTGACTGAGAATTGATTCTTGGGGTTATACCTCTATGACTCCAAAATAAGGAGCTTCAAAACACATCAAAATTCTATGTACAATTTTGGATTTCACAATAAAAAAGTAGTGTTCTGAAGTCATAAAAGTAGTCTTAGTCATATACATTCCTTATTATATATACACAGTATTATATATTTTGTATATATAATAGCTTTTCATTATAAGAAAAATCCTTTCCCTGGATTACTGAATGGGACAGCATTGTCTTTGAATCTGTAGTGAAAGTGAAAGTCACTCAGGTGTGGCTGACACTTTGCGACCCCATGAACTATACAGCCCATTGAATTCTCCAGGCCAGGGTACTGGAGTGGGCAGACTTTTCCTTCTCCAGGGAATCTTCCAAATCCAGGAATCAAACCCAGGTCTCCCGCATCACAGGCAGATTCTTTACCAGCTGAGCTACAAGGGAAGCCCAAGAATACTGGAGTGGGTAGCCTATCCTTTCTCCAATGGATCTTCCCAATCCAGGAATCAAACCGGGGTCTCCAGCATTGCAGGTGGATTCTTTACCAACTGAGCTATCAGGGAAGCCCTTGAAGCTGTAGTAGAGGTTTTAATCTNAGATTCTTTACCAGCTGAGCTACAAGGGAAGCCCAAGAATACTGGAGTGGGTAGCCTATCCTTTCTCCAATGGATCTTCCTAATCCAGGAATCAAACCGGGGTCTCCAGCATTGCAGGTGGATTCTTTACCAACTGAGCTATCAGGGAAGCCCTTGAAGCTGTAGTAGAGGTTTTAATCTGAAATATGTGAAGAGGTTGGACAGGTGAAGGCATTTGCCCACAGACCTAAACAACCCTCCCATGCCAGCTACGAATTTACCAGTAAATCTAGACTGTGAGGTTCTGTAATTTTAATTTGGTTTGAAATATGCTTACAGTCAAGACTGTGGTCCTGTTATGCTTAAATAAAAACGTCATGAAAACAAACATGATAGCATACAGACTTCAAGACTGATGACTTTCGAAGATTGATTTATTTTGGTTCCCTAAATAATATTCAAGTCATTCCCACCATTACATGCAGGTTTTGTCTTTTAAAGTAAGGAATACTTAAGGTAATGAAGCCTTTTACATTTATTCATGGGAAAATAGTAAGAAAACTTTCTGAGCCTTGTTTTGTTATCAGGAAAACAAATTGTGGCTTAATCTGCTGTCTCTCTCTCCCTATATATATATATATTTTTTTTTCCCCCACAACAATGAAAATAAAAATATATAACTGATTTTGATCTTTTTGGTGAAGAGTAGTTCTCAGATAGTTTCCACTGCATAATCAAGTGAATTCAAATGAGGATGAAAATTTGAGGGTCAAATGAAAAGAAAGTGTGTAGTGGTAATCGCACATACTTCATGAAACAGAACTACAAAACTAGCAAACCTCTTTTATATATTTTTGCTTTTTCGTGGTTATTATTTAGTTTGGACTCAAGGCGTCTTAATTTTCTGTGAGACACTAGAGATGTCCATGAGTTTTTTTTATCTGCCTGTGGCTTTCCCCAGTTATTCTGTATACTGGAAACTGCCTATCTACTGGATAATGTGCTTGGCTCCATTCTCTGTGTTAGAGTAATGAGGGAAGGGAGCCTTCAGGAGAGTCAAGTATCAACAATCAACTAAATATAAATAAGATGGCAAAAGTAAATTTATTTCTGGGTCAATGTGGTAACCTTAGTAGAAATCAATAACATTCAAAGATTAAATATACACAAAAAGGCACAAGCAGAACTTGGGGTCATTATATTCTGCTGAATTTATATATAGTTTATTATTTCTGTTTAGTAATAGAGGTCTCCACATCTAAGGAGCCGTGGCTGCACGGGAGCAGGAGGGCCTAGAGAAGCCATCCCATGTTGGCATCACTGACTCGATGGACGCGAATCTGAGTGAACTCCGGGAGTTGGTGATGGACAGGGAGGCCTGGCGTGCTGCGATTCATGGGGTTGCAAAGAGTCGGACAAGACTGAGCGACTGAACTGAACTGAACTGAATAGAGGTCTGGAACAAATGGCATTTGAGTGCAAAAATGACAGTTAAAACAGCAGAGGAAAAAAGAACTGGGAGTATAGGAAATGGAAAGTAAAAAATAAGACTGAATAAAAGATACCACTTGGGTCTAAGTATAATTAACTATTCACTAACTCTGTTCACCTATGAATTATGCTGGTGCTCATAACATTGGAATTAAGACCACTTATTTTGACAAGGCAAAATCTTGTTTCAAATGTGTTATTTTCCAAATGGGCAGAGTATAAGCTTAGTTCTTGAAACATTTAAATTTAATATAGACAAAGACTGAAAGTCCTTGGCTACATGCATTATTTTCCCATTTGAAAAAGGGCTTCTCCCATCAGTTAGCATTCTGTCTACTGCATCGATCATACAGTCAACTGATTGCTCTTGTAGTTTATAAATGCACCCAGATGCTGTGGGATGATCACATTCTGTAAATTAAAGGAGCGTATGGAAGGCACGCGGACAGTAACATTTCATCATAACTACCCAAAACATCCTTAATATGCAATGCTACATCACTAATTACTTTGTAACTATGTAAGCATTTCCTGGTTAATGTCTTGGTGAGAAATTTGCTTGGCAGTTGAGCCCAAATGCTATTGTGACCAAACGTTTAATACCACTTTACGGCTCTTCTAGTTTAATTCCAGAGAAGGAGAATGGGGCTGTCAGCCTATTCTTGATGCTATTCAGTTGTTAAGCCTTTGACTCTTTGCGACCCCATGGATATAGCCCACCAGGCTCCTCTGTCCATGGGATTTCCCAGGCAAGATACTGGAGTAGGTTGCCATTTCCTTCTCCAGGGGATCTTCTGACCCAGGGATTGAACCCATCTCTCCTGCTTTGGCAGGTGGATTCTTTACCAATGAGCCACATGAGGAAGTCCTTCTCAGCCTATTTGGCAACCTTGATTGGACAAAGTCATTGAAAATATTTATTCTTTAACACTGGGCTATCTTGCTTAATCAACACGAGTCAACACTCCAAAATATAAATATCCGTTCAAAGATCTATCTGTAAACAGTATTTTTTCCTAAGAACATTAGAGGGAATTTGCCAAGTGGGGAGAATTTTGCTGTTTAGTGGACTCTCTTTAATTTTGAAAAATAAGGCATGGAGGAAAAGGACTGCAGAAAGTATAAGAAATTGGTTTCATTTGTTAACTCTAGGAAAATCAATATAATTTCAGTAAATTATTTAAAATGTATCCCAGGATATTAAAGGTAAAGATTTTCATTTACTTTAAGGCACACATAATTCTTTGCCAAGCCGTTTCAAAAAGCAGTCAAAAGAGACATGCAACATGGCAAAACTTTTAGAAAATGGAAATTCTCTCCATACACAAGGTCCGCCAGCCAAATGCAAGAGGTGTATACTTAAACTTTTAAAACTGTTTTTTCACTGGTACATTTTGACTGCATGAACTTGGTAAAAGTCAGTTTTACTTAGGACTGGGAATTGTGTCTGGATTCACCTTAGGATTTTGAAATAATCATTAAAATAATAGAATTCATAAGTAAATTCATTTTTTAATTCTTTCTCAATCCTATGACACTTCTGGGCAAAGACTATGACCAATTTTCTAGGCTTCATTGAGGATGCTGAGTCATTAAGTTCATTGTAGAATTTGAACTAGGCATTGGTCAAGCCCTGAGACTTCATGACAAAATCAACAAGTACTTAAACAAAACATTCAAAGTTATTCTAGAAATGAACGTGTATTTATGAGTCAGAAGTAAAATAACAGATTAGTCAGCATGAGCTCCTAATGCTTTCAGAATTGAAAACTTACTTAGGGAAAAAGTCAATAAGTCTTATTGATGATTGAATTGTTACAATCTGAAAATAAGTTTAGTAGTTATTGCCTTATGTTTAAATACTACAAGCTCAAATAACATGACAACTAAATTTAAATGTTGTTCCTACTTCTCCTGAATATGACAAAGAGGAAAAGATTACAAACAACAACAAATAACGTACCACTTATAATCTGGCAAAGTACCGTCTATTCATGGAACTTCTTTCCTAATCTATGAAAACTAGTTGTCACAACAGACATGACTTTCTCATAATGAAAGGACGATGCAATCAGAAGTTACTTTGAAAAGGGAGGCCAGGCTTCCTTCACTATTAAGCCCACTCCTCCCTTCCCCCTCCTCCCTCCCCTTTCCTGAGATTCACTCCCTTCTGTTCTCCATCTGCTCCGCCCCCACCTATTGTCTCCACTCCCTGCCAAGCATGCCAATCCCATCTGGTCCTACTCTTTGCTTCTGCTGGCTCTAATTCCCATGGGCCTAGGAAACATTTCAATGCCAAGGCTTTTCTCCTCTTCAGGAGAATAAGGATAGCTGGGAGACTATCAATCAATTAGCCAAAGAATGCACACACATGAACAGGCACATAATGTCTCAAATACACAATTCTCTCCTAGGCTAAAATTAAAAAATGTTTCTAATTCTCTTATCTCAGATTCATTTTTAAAAACTGAAATCATCCTATCTCTGAAATAATCAAAATCCATATTTCAAAAATACAAACACTTTCATTCATCCCAGATATGCATTTTTTTCAGTAAGCAGAAATAATTAGTGTAAATAAATGTTACTCAAATCTTACCACTATGAAATATTTCCATTAATTAATCAGATTTAATAATCACTAATACAGTTTCTGCTGCATTAAACATACATTTAATTCACACATTCCACCTTCATGACTTTTCAACGAAAATCCACTCTGCCTCAAAAGCATGCATGGTCAGAATCTAAGCATATTTAGGCAAAATTATCATCAAGTCATTAACAATAATAAAGCAGTCTGGCGAGTATTGAAAGCAGCCTTTATTCATGCTTTTACTCGAACCAACTTAATACATATATACATATATAGAAACACACACACACACAATTCAGTTGTTTCTGCCACAAGCATGCTCAAAAACCTCTGAAGCTCACAGAAAGCAGCAAACAAAAGTATAAGCAACCATGCTCAGGGTTTAAGGACATTTAAAAATTTAAAACAACCTTTCTACATTTCCTATAGAGCATGCATAAATTTGACATGCAATTACAAGAAGAAACAGTTTAATATAAATCTTAAAATTAGTTTATCCAAAAGAGTTTATTCTTAGTTTCATTATTATTGTTCTCAGGCTTCTGGTATCTTAAACCCTGCATGCTGCAGTTCTAAGCTGTGCTGAGCACCGGCTGTGATAGAAGAAGCTACCTGCGAGTTTTCACAGTGCCATCTCATATCCATGTCTGTCTGGCTACCCTGCGTGCTTAGAGCTTTTTTTCTTAATTCTTAATGGAAATCCTAGGAAATTTAGTCCATCCTCTGAAATCAATACTGGTGACAGGAGAGCTCCCTGACTCAGTGGGAGATCAAAATGATAAATTGCCTGCGCATCAGCCTGGCCTATCAGTGCCCTGCACACAGATGGGCGAGAAAAGACACAGAAAAGGCTCTATCAGTCACGTGTCACCAACGAGCCAATGGCTGACGAGCTACTGCAGGAAGGGATGCTGCAGTTCCGTCTGCAGTTGACGAGGCTGTTGGTACACAGCCCACAACCCGCGCCCCGCTCAAAAAGTCTAGGCAGTTGCTGCTGTTCAATTTGCTCCCTGGCTGTGACTGCATAGGGAAACCGACATCCTCCTAAACCCTTGACCTAAATAAACACCTATTTTCATGCACGGGAATTTTTCTCTGTACTACTTTGTAATCCAATGTGATAGCCCAGCAGAAAAAAAAAAAAAAAAAAAACACTAATTTTTAACATCCCAACCCTTAAACTTCTCTTATGTGCTTTCCTTCAGCTGATCATCACGTTTTCACCTAATATTAAATTAGAAGCCTTAAACTGCAATTAGCATGCAAACCTCCTAACAGAATCAGCTCAAAGCTTTATAATTGTAATTATAATTTTATTTCCAAGTTAATGAATGACATTTTTTGAATGCCCTGTATATAATGAGTATTTTTATGGGATAATTTTGCAATAGCAATTATGCAATATTAAGAAGTAGATTACTATGCCTTTTTTTTTTTTTTTTTCCCAATTAGAGCTGTTTCTCTTTAAAGATGATTTAAGTCCCAATAAATATGCTATTTTATCGACCATTAAAAATAAAAACAAGCACCAAAGAATGTACATCCTGCTTCCGAAAGAAAAACAAATGAGCTATACAGTGTCGGAAATACATACTTATTTTTTGCCTTTCCTCTAAAACTTAAAATAATTCTTTCATAAACAGAGTCCCCACATCTGGAATACCATATGGAAATATATCCTCAATACATCTGCATTTATTGATCATTCGATAATAGCAGACATACTGCACAGTTGAAGGTAACTGTGAGTATATCCTGAGTGTATCCTGTCTGATAGGAAGGTTTTAAGTGGTGAGACTATGGTGTGTTTCAAATGGCAGTAGCATGGAGATATTTTTTAAAAGTCCAAAGAAACATTGAATGATCTTCAGGAATAACATTTATATCAGAAAGAGTCCTAGGGCACATCTATTGTTCTTTATGGCCCAGTTATTATTATCTCCTGGCATTTTCAAGGACTAATTCTAACTGCTTTCAGAGTCATGCAAAACTACTTAGAAAAAATATCTGAGAATAAATCTTGATAGGTGTGCCATAATAAGAAAAATTGCTACTGAGGTTTTGAATGCTGACATTTCACAGCTCATTTTGTCTTGGCAACTATTATTTAAACTCATCCAAAGACTTGGATTCTGTCAAGATTTTTTTTTTTTTTGGCCAGTTCCTTTCCTCTCATTCCTTTATTCAATGTTGTCTATTAGAAAAGAATATAACATTTTAAAAATTCTTTAAAACATACATCATTTTCTGCAAATTCTATCAATTTGGCCTATTTATTAAATAATATAAACCTCAATAGTCAAACTTTATTCTTGTAAAAGAAAAGATGAAGGCTCAGAGTACTTATCAAAAAGAAGACAACAAGAATAAAACACTGACATGAAGACATGAAACCTATTTATTGAACTATTGTAATAGCCCCAAACTAGAAGCCACCTATTTATCAATAATGAACTGAGGAAATAAATTAGTTTTACAGTCAGACACTCTGTAGCCGTAAAATAGAATATGGTAAATTCAAACATGTGTATATGAAGAGACCTCTAAGATGTATTGCTATGTAAACAAAAATTAAAGGTACAAATTCAAAATTGTTTAAAGGCTATACACACTAAACACACACATTTATACATGCAAATACAAAGCTGCATATACAGAGGAAATTTCTGCAGGGACATAAAAATATCAGTTAATAGTGGTTAAATCTGAGCAGTGTTGAGTTCAAAGCTGGGACCTGGCATAGTTCTAACAGATACCATTCTGTACATTTTAAAATCCAAGTCTATGTATTACTTTTCTAATTCAAAATTAATTAATGTTAAGTGATGGCATTTATGTTCATTTAGATTTAAAAGGATGTGATTGGGATTTCCTGGTGGTCCAGTGGCTGGGACTCCAGGCTTTCAATGCAGGGTGCTTGGGTTTGATTCCTGGTCAGGGAACTAGATCCTGCGTGTCTCAACGAAAAGGTTTGCATGCTGCAACTATAAAGATCTCTATGCTGCAACTAAGACTAGTGCAGCCAAATAAATCAATAAAACATTTTTTTAAAAGGGTGAGATTGGTAGATGTTTTAAGCTAAAACACTGATGGAAAAGGAGAGACAGAAGGAAGGTGGCCTGGGTTTTGGCATGCAAAGAAAATTTGGTAGATATGGGCAAGAAGAGAGCTGCTAGGTAGAAGTCCTGCCAGGCTTAGCCAAAGACTTCCACATCCCATATTAACTTCTAGGGCTTTCATCTCTGAACGCAAGCAGCAAAACAAACTTACATGGGTTAAAGGCTTTACAACTTCCAGTGACAATTCACCGAAATTATCTCTGATTCTTAGAGGCAGGAATGTGAAAGAATGAGAAATATACAATTTGGATAATTACCTGAATTTGGGTGAACTGACTCTTCCAAATTTAGTTTTCTTAGCAGGATGAAATTGGCAGGAAGTGGCAGAGTTAAACTTGAATCTTAATTTAGGATATTATTTACTGCTGCTTTAAAAGGAAGGTAATAGTCATGTTTTTATCAATAATGGTGTAGGGTTAAAGACAAGATGAAATCCATTTTCTTCTATTTCCTCCCGGGCACAAACTTATTTTATCCCCAAACGAGAACCTGCCTTATAGATTCTACTTTTGACTCATTAGTTGTTGTTATTCAGATTTCTATAGATTTAGTGGTCATGTATGGATGTGAGAGTTGGACTGTGAAGAAAGCTGAGCGCCAAAGAATTGATGATTTTGAACTGTGGTGATGGAGAAGACTCCTGAGAGTCCCTTGGACTGTAAAAAAAATCCAACCAGTCCATTCTAAAGGAGATCAGCCCTGGGTGTTCTTTGGAAGGAATGATGCTAAAGCCGAAACTCCAGTACTTTGGCCACCTCATGTGAAGAGTTGACTCACTGGAAAAGACTCTGATGCTAGGAGGGATTGGGGGCAGGAGAAGGGGACGACAGAGAATGAGAGTTACCAGCATCTAGCGGGTTGTAGCTAAAGATGCTGTTTATCATTAAAGAGTTATCTGGTCCTAGACGTCTACAGTACCAAGACTGAGAAACCATGTTCTAAACAGCAGGCTTTTCTATTGTATTCACAAAGAGGTTAAAAAAGTATTCTGTATACCTCGTCATGAGATGGCAAAGAGAAGATAACTGTGGACAAAACCCTGAGTCACTCCAAAATTAAGAAGTCATGGAGAAGAAACAGCAGATAAGGATGAGGATAGAAGAAAAATCAGAAAGGGGACGACAGAGAATGAGAGTTACCAGCATCTAGCGGGTTGTAGCTAAAGATGCTGTTTATCATTAAAGAGTTATCTGGTCCTAGACGTCTACAGTACCAAGACTGAGAAACCATGTTCTAAACAGCAGGCTTTTCTATTGTATTCACAAAGAGGTTAAAAAAGTATTCTGTATACCTCGTCATGAGATGGCAAAGAGAAGATAACTGTGGACAAAACCCTGAGTCACTCCAAAATTAAGAAGTCATGGAGAAGAAACAGCAGATAAGGATGAGGATAGAAGAAAAATCAGTGTGGTGACCTGAAAACCTGTGATAAACAATGTATCAGAAACACATTCAAATTCCTTGGATGCCATTAATAGGCCAAGTAATCCATTCTCCATGGAAGTTTCATTTAAATAAAGGATCTGAGAAATTAATCTCATTGAAATTAACAACATGAAAGACTTGAGGTCCCTAGTCCTCTTTCTATTTGAATTCTTATAGATGTGGCCAGGAAATGTAATATCTACAGGGATCATAGGAGGGCTCTTTGAAGGACCATGTGAAGGAGAGGGATTTTGGTGACCTTCAAATTATACTTCTTAGGCTACTTATGGTTTTAGGTTACTTCAGAGTCACCTCATGCAAAGAGTTGACTCACTGGAAAAGACCCTGATGCTGGGAGGGACTGGGGGCAGGAGGAGATGGAGACGACAGAGGATGCTGGATAGCATCACCGACTTGATGGACATGAGTTTGAGTGAAATCTGAGAGCTGGTGATGGACAGGGAGGCCTGCTGTGCTGTGATTCATAGGGTCACAAAGAGTCGGACACGACTGAGTGGCTGAACTGAACTGAACTGAGAGTCCACAAGGTTAGACTTGTAAACAAAGGAGTGAATGAAGATACCCTGGAGAAAGGAATGGCTACCCACTCCAGTACTCTTGCCTGGAGAATTCCATGGACAGAAGAGCCTGGTAGGCTATAATACATGGAGTTGCAAAGAGCTGGACACAATTGAGCAACTAACATTATTCATGACCCCCATCATAGCTTGCAGAGGAGGCAGAGTTCTGCTGTTCCCCCTAGGAAGAGGATTAGTAGTTCTTTTCTTCAGACCCTCACCCAGCCTTTCTATCCACAGATAAGGGTTCTAGGAACACAGTTTTCAGGACCAGCATCAGGCACTTTCCCTCTGTGACTCCTGTCATGCCAGTTTTCACACTTGGCCAAGCCTGTGGCATTCAGGGTCAGTGCAGCAGAGCTGATATACAAGGCCACCTGGAATACGATGGTACTGGAGCAGCTTCAAGCCAAATGAATGCTCTTTGTAAGAGGGAAATATTGCAGGAAAGCAGGAGAGAGACAGAAAGGAGGAGAGAGGGACAGACGAAGTGAGAGAAAGACAGAAAGGGAAATCAGAGAAAATAGCCACAGATGCAGACATTATCATACACTCTGTGATGTGGGAGAATATTTCATGTCACAATTCTCTTAAAACCAGAAATATTTGTTATAAGAGCTCTTATAATTCTCATAGTCCAATCCTTCATTTTACAGATGAAGGGTTTTGCGGCAGAGAGGTTAAATAACTTTGCTTCAACTGACAGTGGGATTCTGCCCCATTTCAGTCAGTTGATGAACATGTTATTGACAAGGCTCGTGATTTCAAAAATCACCATAATAACCAACCAGAGTAAAACTTAGAGGAAAGGAAAATGTTGATGTCAAAAAGGAGACAGCAAGTGGCTCCAAACCCCTCCCTCCCACCAGATGTGTATAAGAGACAGGCATGGTGGGCTGCCCTCTATGGGGTCACACAGAGTCGGACACGACTGAAGTGACTTAGCAGCAGCAGCAGGAGAAGCAGAGGACGAACTTCTTTATAAAGAAACCAAAGCTCTCAACTTGTGAAAAGTTCTCTTGGTCATTTCTTAATAGGATTCCTAAGATTAGACCTTGTAACAAATGAAAGATAAAAGAAATGGGAGGAAATTGGGAACATCATCCAACTTTATTTCTTCTCTCCTAACTGAGGATGTCTAAATACCTGCAATGGACTTGCTCCTGTTTGGTTACAAGTGTTGTCTGGCTTTCTAATGTGGTCTTTTTTTTTTTTTTTTGTAATAGTTGTAATGCATTTTCCCCATCCTTTATTTTTAAATTAATTTTACTGGAGTATAATTGCTTTACAATGTTATTGGTTTCTATTCTACAGCAAAATGAATCAGCCATACATACACATACACATATATCCCCTCCATCCTGGATGCAGACAAGAATGTAGAAAACAAATACATGGACACCAAGGGGGAAGGGGGGCAGGAACTGGGAGATTGGGATTGATACGCTATTGATACCATGCGTAAAAAGATAACTAATGAGAACATACTGTATAGCACAGGGAACTCTGTTTAACATGGTGTCGTCCAATACCCTTATCTGGAATGCTTATACGCTCACCAGATCTCCAGTCAGCCTGTGACATCAACAGTATCTGAGTTAGTCATGCTTTAGGACTCAGGCCAATTTCCCTTCCTTCATGAAGTTCTTCCGGATCCCCACCATTTGTCCCCAACCAAATGAATGTCTATCATTGTGTAGCTGAGAAATATATTATTTTGTACATGTCTTACTGAACAGGTAGGTAAGGTCCTTAATACTGAAGGCACTAACCTAATTTCTCTTAGTTCACTTAAGCCAGAGGCAGAAATTAAATCCAAAGGTCCAAAACTTTGGACCCCAAGCACTTTCTACTATCTCACTTACAATCTACTTTATCATCATCCTTTAGTGTTTGCCTTTCTCATTATCCCTGATCTCTGACCATTTAGAGGCTTATTGAGT
>SJYX01023099.1:172003-250964 GCA_006410675.1 Oreotragus oreotragus
AGGAGAAGGGGAGGACAGAGGATGAGATGGCTGGATGGCATCACGGACTCGATGGACGTGAGTCTGAGTGAACTCCGGGAGATGGTGATGGACAGGGAGGCCTGGCGTGCTGCGATTCATGGCGTCGCAAAGAGTCGGACACGACTGAGCGACTGAACTGAATAGCAATCCAATAGCCAAAGTGGTGTGTTATAATTTGTTTAACTATTTCACTTTTTTTTTTTTTTGGATAATGGATTCATTCCTATTTTGTAATTCTGCTGTTGTAAATAACAGTTTTCTTCCTCTGTGTTTTTTTTTTTTTTTCATAAGATAAATTCCCCAAAGTGGGATTACTAGTCTAAAGACATAAGCGTTTTTATAGAGCTTGAAGCAATCTGCCAAAGTACTTTTCAAAAGGCTTGTTCTAATTTTCACATTGTCTCCAGCATGCTATGTTCTATTATACTTCACTGGTGTGAACATGTTGTCTTTTCTATCTAGAGATGCCCTTTTCCCATTTAGAAAAAAGTCTGGTAAACTCCTACACATGGCTTTATATCAAGCTCAAATGCTACTCTTCCTTGCAGGCTTCTCAAAGTCCCTAGGCAGAGTTAGTCATGATTTCCATCGTGTTACCATAGTACTTTGTAATAATACCATTTTTAGCACTTAAATAATTCTGTTTGTCGTAGTTGTTTGTATATTTCTTTTTTTCTTCTTAGATTATTAGCAATTGTAACATTGGAACTCTGTCCACTTCATCCTCCCAACCCCTGGCACAGGGCCTGACATATATTCGACATTCAATAAATGTTAAATGAATGAGGAATGAATGAATGAACTTGTCAATGTGATGCACACCCAAGCCTCTTGCCAAATCTCTGCATAAAATACCTTCTTTCACCAACTCTCTTATAGACCACCTAGTCCTAGGAACACTTGTATTTTGGTAGATCTGTTGTACAATATATGTGTTTTTCACATTTGTCTATTTTGTAGCTCTATACTTTTACATTTTTACTAAACTACTTTCAGGTCTTGGTGGTATAATTCTGTGACTTGTTGTGACTCAATTCTCTGAATTCATTAGACAATGACTTATGAACAAACAAGAGTCAGAAAATGTTTCTTGCCAGTTCAGAATGAAGAAGTTTTTATGACTAAAATATTAGGACTAGTAAATAGGATTGTAAATCACCTGTGGAAACTATAGCATGTGTATGACCCTGCTGTAGAGAGACTAAAATTTTTTTTTTTAATCACCGATACTGAATTATTTAATAATAGATAATCAATATATACATTTTGACATATACACTCCATTTTATCCTTACCAAATCCTGGTAAGAAACAGAGACAAAGCAAGTAAATCACATCTAAAATTTGGAAGATAAGGAATCTAAAGCACAGAAACATGGTAAGGAAGTGGAAAAAGCAGTATCAGTATTCACGTATTTTGAATCACATTTTTCAGTGGTCATGTATGGATGTGAGTGTTGGACTATAAAGAAAGCTGAGTGCAGAAAAACTGATGCTTTTGAACTGTGGTGTTGGAGAAGACTCTTGAGAGTCCCTTGGACTGCAAGGAGATCCAACCAGTCCATCCTAAAGGAGATCAGTCCTGGGTGTTCACTGCAAGAACTGATGTTGAAGCTGAAACTCCAATAGTTTGACCACCTGATGCGAAGAGCTGACTCATTTGAAAAGACCTTGATGCTGGGAGGGATTGGGGGCAGGAGGAAAAGGGGACGACAGAGGATGAGATGGCTGGATAGTATCACCAATTTGATGGACATGAGTTTGGGTAAACTCCGGGAGTTGGTGATGGACAGGGAGGCCTGGCGTGCTGCGGTTCATGGGGTCGCAGAGTCGGACACGTCTGAGCAGCTGAACTAAACTGAGCTGAATCACATTTTAGCCCTCATTCTAAAAAATCATGAGACTTTGCTGAATTTTATTCCTTAATTGACGAAATTGAGAAAACAGACTTTTAAATAGTATAGACTGGTGATTCACAAACAAACAAGCAAACAAACAAACTTTGCTGGTGCGGAAACATATATTCCAAAAGAATGCTTAAAGATAATTCTGTGTGAAAAATAGTATCAGAGGACTGTTACTGAAATTGGTAAGATGGAGAGGCCTGCTTTCCCTCCTATCTGGTGGTTCCTGGTAGTTTTTATAAACTGCACTCAGGAAAGCATCATAATGGACCATTCAATTATCCTATGATTCAGCCATACTTATTATGGCCTAACTCAATATGAAGAACTATGGGAAATACAAAAAAGCATTGTAGGGTCCTTCTCCAAGACCACACTAACCCACACACTCTCTCTCTCTCTTTCTGTCTCTCTCTCTCTAACACAGTGTATTATAAATGCCACAGAAATTATATTACATGGTAAACATTTTGAACTTTCAGAAACAAGTGATAACGTCTAGGTTCATACCCTATATTGAGTCTGAGATATTCATGTAAGGAACAAAGTAAATGGATATGGATTTTGTTTCCTATTCTGTGATTTTATAAAACCATTTAGTCTGCCTATGCTGATGTGTGCTGAAAACACTTTTGCCAATCAAATGCAGGCACTGTGTGATCACAGGGGAGAGAGTAATTCAGTGGTATGAGCACGGACAGTGAGATCAGACAGATCCGGTTTCCTGACCTAAGCCTGGGGCTTAGTTCAGATGGTTAGCACAATCTTCCTGACTTCCAGCTTCTTCATGAGAATAATGGCAACACATACTCTTTGAAATTTCCCATAAGTATAAGTGAGACAATATATAGCACTTAGAAGAAAATTAGCACATATTCAATGGTCAATAAATAGTAATAGTAACTATTAACATGAAGAAGTTGCTGCTAAGTGCCCACAGACTGTTTCAATTCTATCCTTCTACATAATTTACTTTTGACACAGCTTACTCACAGTGGAAGCTATTATTGTTCTATGTTAATTAAACACAACTGAGCGACTGAACCGAATTAAACACTAAAGACTTTGGCAAGGTAAAAACTTATAAATTTTCAAATAAGGTATGAAAAAAGTAAAAAAAAAGAATGATCTTGCAAGGTAAATACTTAGAAACTTTTGAATTAGCGTTCATGCAAAGCCTTGGCAAGATGCTATGCTTCACTTTGCAATGTGTTAAGTTTTACCCAAACTCTTTGGAAAATGCTAGGCTTTTTTTTCAGCTGTATTTTGTATACGACCTCCAGTTCAATCAATCAAAAACAATGAAGTCATTAGTGTTTGCTGAGTTTAGTCACTTCCATAAATGCTGCATTAGTTGCCTTTGAGATTCTCAACTTCACTTGCATTGTGACAAGCATGAAGAATGGCGTTCACAAGCATGACACACTCCAAGCAAGCTGGCTACACCCTCATCCTTTCCGTTTCACCTAAGAAGACATGTGGGATGCAAGTATGTGAGAGTGATGTTATCATAGATAAACTTGAATCTACACAGCTGACTACTTTAGACAAACAGAAAAAACTTGTTTACTCACTTTGTAAGTTAAACCTTTACTATTAACTCATTACTTAAAATGAATTTCACATCTGATTGGGACATCAAACAAATTATGATACAGAATTACCCCCATGGCATGACCCAAGGCAATGTGTCTGATGTGTGGAAAAATCAGAAGTTCAGTTGCTCTGAAGAAAATTCATTATGGTCAGAAAACCCACTACCACTGAAAGAAGAAAAAGATCTAGTATCACAAATTGTGTAAAGTTTGAAAAGATGTTTACTTAATAATCTGCTACTTGGATCTAAATACAGTGATAAATTGTGTAGAACCCAGAAGAGGTAGGACAATGTGTACCATATGTAATCTAGCATTTCTCTAAAATAGCAACTCTTAAATATTTTAGTTTCAATGAACATTTCACTCTTTTTTTTTTTTTTTTTCACTCTTAAAAACTACTAAAGACTTCAAAGATCTTCTGTTTATACAGATTATATCCATGGATATATACTCTATTAGAAATTAAAAATAAAAAAGTGTTACTTATTAATTCACTTAAAATAACAACAGTAAATCTATTACATATTAACATAAAATATACATTTAAAAATAAATATTTTTTTAAAAAATCCATTGTTCTATATTTTTGAAAATATTTTAAATATCTGATGTAATATAAGACATTTGGGTGCTAATACCCATTTCTGTTCAGTCTGTTGCAAAGTCACATGTCATTTAGTCTCTGAAAATCTCCACTGTACTCTTGTGGTAAAAATGAGAATGAAAACAGCAAATAAAATCTTAGCATTATTATGAAAATAGTTTTGACTTTACTGAAAAGGTCTTACAGATGTCCTCTACTCTTGCCTCAAGATTTTGAGAATCACTGCTCTAAAGGTTTTATAATATTTAGAGACTGCTGCTGCTGCTGCTGCTGCTGCTGCTGCTGCTGCTAAGTTGCTTCAGTCGTGTCCGACTCTGTGCGACCCCATAGATGGCAGCCCATCAGGCTTCCTCATCCCTGGGATTCTCCAGGCAAGAACACTGGAGTGGATTGCCATTTCCTTCTCCAATGCATGAAAGTAAAAAGTGAAAGTGAAGTCACTCAGTCATGTCTGACTCTTAGTGACCCCATGGACTGCAGCCCACCAGGCTCCTCCTTCCATGGGATTTTTCCAGGCAAGAGTACTGGAGTGGGGTGCCATTGCCTTCTCCTATTTAGAGACTACCTTCATTATTATTTTTTGGTATGTTATTATTGTTATTTTTAGTATATCTATGTGCTGTTTTTGTTTGAAAACTTCCTGATGGAGAAGACCATGTTCCACAAATCTTAGGTATCATTTACAACATAGTAGGCCAGCCCAGAACCACAGTATAGCATCAATATGTAATATGTGATTAACTGATATACTGATTGATTGAAACTCATGATATATTATTGTTCCTGGAATAACCTTCAAAATATTTACTATAGAGGCATGTGTACAGTTCACCAAATTTTGAACCCATTATGTCAACTTTCTACTTAACTAGAAGGAGAAGCTAATTGTATCTGAATTTATTACAGATGAAACAAAGTATCCCCCCTCCCTTAGGAAGCACCTGTGAATTTTGGAAGAGAGAGATGAGATGAGAAGCTAGAATTAATCAATTCTAGGGATGTCATTATAACATTTTTTTCCCATAAAAATTGTCCTAATGCATCAAATAGGCACCATTTCAAGGTCTAATCAATTTGTGTATTTAATTGTAGTTTCATAATTAAAAAACAATTGAAAGCTAATGACATGGAAGGAAATGGAATTTGAATTCATTAAAAGCTAGAGTTTCATACCTCTGTGAATGGAAAAAAGCAACAAATACCATTTATTTTTATTTGTTCTACTTCAAAATCAGATCCTTTGAGAGACACCCACGTAGCAATTCAGAACTGAAACATTTATATGTTTATCTCTGCTGAATCCTTGCAGAGTGGGATGGTTGGCAAAATATTAAAAAATGAAACAGTCCTCCTAAATTAAAGGCTTTATTACATAATAAATAATTTCCCTGAATCTTACAAAATGATTCTTTTATCTTCATCTGTGGAAACCCACAGAAAGAGACAAAGTGCCTGCCATGGTCTTGGTAAGCAGGAAACTGTTTGACTTTTGTGTCATAATGACAGAATATAATAGAAAAGGCTCTTCCTTGCTAAAATCTAGGTAGATACACAACATAGCTGTTAGGCTGGAAAATGAAAAGAGGGGTTACTCACTGCTGTTGGCTTTTCCTTTGTCATGTATGTAGGACAGCAGACACACTGTTCTAGCTGTCTTCTGCTTTCAAAGGATGTCTGCATTATCCAAAATCATGGCTAAATTACAAGGCACAAAGCTTCAGGGCATAGTGGTTCAGTAAATAGAATATTCTTAAGTATTTCATCTTAAACTGATTTTATTCTTGATCTCTGTAGGTAGAAAAGGAGCCCCGAATACTGCCCAGTCTACCTGTGAACACATACAATGGACCAAAGCATCACTGGACTAATAAATCTGGGAAGCAAGAGATGAGAAGAGATTAACTGATGATTCATTTTTGAACTGTAAAGCAAATGTATGAAATTCTAACTGACACGTTAGGTGACGCAATTATGTGTTGTGTGTTATGTGCTGAAAGGCAAGGGAGAAGGGAAAGATATAGCCAACTGAACGCAAAGTTCCAGAGAATAGCAAGGAGAGATAAGAAATCCTTCTTAAGTTAACAATGCAATGAAGTAGAGGAAATCAATATAAAGGGAAAGACTAGAGATCTCTTCAAGAAAACTGGAGATACCAAGGGGACATTTCATGCAAAGATGGGTACAAAAAAAGGATAGAAATGACACAGTACTAAAAGAAGCAGAAGAAGAATACTCTGAAGAATTATACAAAAAAGGTCATAGTGACCCCGATAACCATGATGATGTAGTCACTCATGTAGAGACAGACAGTCTGGTGTGTGAAGTCAAGTGGGTTTTGGGAAGCATTACTACGAATAAAACTAGTGGACGTGATGGAATTCCAGCTAAGCTATTTCAAATCCTAAAAGAGGATGCTGTAAAAGTACTGCACTCAATATGCCAGCAAATTTGGACAATTCAGCAGTGGCCACAGGACTGGAAAAGGTCAGTCTTCATTCCAATCCCAAAGAAAGGCAATGCCAAAGACTGTTCAAACTACCGGACAATTGTGCTCATTTCACATACAAGCAAGGTAGTGCCCCAAATTCTTCAAACTAGGCNTCAGCAGTGGCCACAGGACTGGAAAAGGTCAGTCTTCATTCCAATCCCAAAGAAAGGCAATGCCAAAGACTGTTCAAACTACCGGACAATTGTGCTCATTTCACATACAAGCAAGGTAGTGCCCCAAATTCTTCAAACTAGGCTTCAACAGTGTGTGAACTAAGAACTTCTAAATGTACAAGCTGGGTTTAGAAAAGGCAGAAGAACCAGAGATCAAACTGCCAACATCTGTCAGATCATAGAGAAAGCAAGGTAATTTCAGAAAAACATCTACTTCTGCTTCATTGACTACACTAAAGCCTTTGACTATGTGGATCACAACAAACTGCTGAATTCTTAAAGAGATGGGAATACCAGACCACCTTACCTGTCTCTTGAGAAACTTGTATGCAGGTCAAGAATCAACAGTTAGAAACAGACATGGAACAACAAACTGGTTCAAAATTGGGAAAGGAGTACTTCAGTGCAGAGTATATAATGTGAAATGCTGAGCTGGATGAAGCACAAGCTGGAACCAAGACTGCTGGGAGAAATATCAACAACCTCGATATGTACATGACACTGCCCTAATGGCAGAAATTGAAGAGGAACTGAAGAGCCTTTCAATGAGGATGAAAGAGGAGAGTGAAAAAGCTGGCTTAAAACTGAACATTCAAAAAACTATGATCATAGCATCCAGTCCTATCACTTCATGGCAAATAGATGGAGAAAAAATGCAAGCAGTGATGGATTTTATTTTCTTGGGCTCCAAAATCACTGCAGATGGTGACTGCAGCCATGAAATTAAAAGAAATTTGCTCCTTGGAAGAAAAGCTATGACAAACCTAGGCAGCATATTAAAAAGCTGAGAATCACTTTTCCAACAAAAGTTCATTTTGTGAAAGCTATGATTTTCCAGTAGTCATGTACAGATGTGAGAGTCAGACCATAAAGAAGGCTTAATGTTGAAGAATTGATGCTTTCAACTTGTGGTGCTAGAGAAGATTCTTGAGAGTCCCTTGGACAGCAAGAAGATCAAACCAATCAATCCTAAAGGAAGTCAACCCTGAATATTTATTGGAAGGACTGATGCTGAAGCTGATGCTCTTAATACTTTGGCCACTTGATTCAAAGGCCCAACATATTGGAAAAGACCCTGATAATGGGAACGATTGAGGGCAGGAGGAAAAGGGGGCATCAAAGGATAAGATGGTGAATGGCATCACTGACTCAATGGACATGAATTTGAGCAAACTCCAGGAGATACTGAAGGACAGGGTAGCCTGGTATGCTGCAGTTCACGGGCTCAGAAAGAGTTGGACATGACTTAGCAACAATAGAAAGTTGAACAAACAATAGAGTGTTAACCAAAAAACTCAAGTAAATTTAAATTGTAAATGCTGAAGTTATAAACTTATAACCAATTTATTAAAAAGTAAAACTGTTATCATTGAAAACTACATTAAATACAAGTCAAATAGGAACTCTTGTTACCATCTTCACTTGCCTGTGCAGTGGTAGCCTAAAAACATTGCCCAGCAGAATGTGGCAGGCTAACTCTAGATTATTCAGTTTGAATTTTGAGTAAGTGTAATTGTAAGTTATTTTTACCTTATAAATGCAAAGGTTTTTGAATTGTTACTCTGGTAGATAGCCCTTAACTGTGTTGTGAAAAATTCAAGATCAATGGTTTGTGTGCCATTAGTCTATGAAAAGCAAATAAAGGCTGTAGCTTTCTGGTTCAGGCTGCAAACCACCAAGCAGAACGTTGGTGCCTTGGGGCCAAGGATTTGTATGTGAAAATCAATGCTCAAAGGCATATTAAATCTCCATATAAATAAGGTCAAGTCATTGAACAAATATGTGTTGGGTCTGCTGCTGCTGCTGCTAAGTCACTTCAGTCGTGTCCGACTCTGTGTGACCCCATAGACGGCAGCCCACCAGGCTCCCCCATCCCTGGGATTCTCCAGGCAAGAACACTGGAGTGGGTTGCCATTTCATTCTCCAATGCATGAAAGAGAAAAGTGAAAGTGAAGTCGCTCAGTCTGTCCGACTGTTAGCGACCCCATGGACTGCAGCCCACCAGGCTCCTCCGTCCATGGGATTTTCCAGGCAAGAGTACTGGGGTGGGGTGCCATTGCCTTCCCCGGTGTTGGGTCTACTATATTGCAAACCTACTTAAGACTCTGGATATACTAGTGAACAAGACAAGGTCCTGCTACAGTCCATCTTCTAGACAGAAAAATGTCAGAAAACCTAGAGCTGATGAATATACCACTGTCAATGTCCTCCAACCAGAGATCACTAGGAATACACCTTCAGTGGACAAGTGGGGTTTATTAATTGTTGTAGCTAGTGAGAACACATGTCACAGGGAACCATGAGTGTCTCAGTTAGAGGGTGTTAGAAAAGACTTATTAAAGAGTGTGGGCTTGTATTAGTTGACTTGGGGCAAGGTTAAGAAAGCAGAGCTTTGTCCTGGATTGGATGCTATCAGGAAATAGAGGTAATTCTACAATTGACTATATGTCTCAATAAATATAACCTATAGCAAGAGCAGACTAGAGTCAGGATGGAGAAATGATTAGTAGGTAAGTGGTATTCATTCATCTTAACCAAAAGATGATTTGAAATTTTGTAGGCTACACGGTGACTTTGATTTTAACTGTTTTTAAACATAAGAATAATGTGGCCTTGTTTGTTTTTTTTTAACCTTATCTTGGTCTCATAGTGACCTGTCTTATGTTGGTATTCTGTGAGATGGTTTCCGTACAGCAGGTGAAAAACATGATCTTCCTGTGAGCTCCTGGGCAGCTTCGAATTACACTATGGCCTCACTGTGTAGATTAGCCCAGTTCCCAGATTTCAGAGGCTGCTCTTTTCTAACAATCCAACCGTGGAAACAATAAATAAATAGTAGCAACAACAAGGGCTTTGCTGGTGGCTCAACTGGTAAAGAATCCGCCTGGCTTTGATCCCTGGGTTGGGAAGATCCCCTGGAGAAGGGAAAGGCTACCCACTCCAGTATTCCATGGACTCCATGGGGGTCGCAAAGAATCCAACACGACTGAGTCATTTTCACTTTTCTAGCAACAACAAAAATCAAAGGGTGATAGAACAGGATAAAAGGGAGGGTCCTTTTATGGCTCTTCTGTGAAAAGGCTCTTGGACTTGAACAACCACAGGAAGTCAACCTGTGATTAGCTCAGGGCAGAGTGCAAATGTTCTAGGGAACAACTATCTCAAAGCCCTAAGGCTGGAAAGAGTTTGAAGCGTCTAAAGGACAAAAAGGCAGACGCTATGACCCAAGAGGGTCAGTGAGGAAGAAAGAAGGTAGGAAAGAGTCAGAGAAGAGCTTTGTAGGCTAGGTAGGGGACTGAGACTTTATGCTAAGTGTGAATAATAACATGATTTTATTTCTATATTTAAAATAGCCTCATGCATGATCACTGAAAAAAGAATTATGGGGTTTGAAGAGTTGATGAGAAGTAGAGAAACAAATTAGGAGGTTTTGCCTTGTAGGCAGGAGATGATCCTGGCTTGCTCTAGGCTGGTGGCAGTTGAGGTGAGTAGAGGGATTGTTCTGGAGTCAGTGCTGTGGAACTTACTGATGCGTTAACTTGGGAGGTAAAGGTCAGGGAAGAATAAATGCAGGATGATTTTTTTTATTATTATTGGGTTCTAAATGTCAGTCATAATCTTATTCACCATATCAGTTCTAATTCCTGATTCACAGAGGGCAATGGATGGTGAATGAAAAAGTCTATGTTGCAGTGAACATTGGCACAAATGACAAGCTTCAAAACTGTCTGTCCACATTTATTAATTTACAGTTGTGGTCTGGTTCTTAATTCTATCAACTTGTAGGTAACTCAGTGGTAACAAAGTACAAAATAACCCAGGTCTGGACAGAACAACTCCATCAAGGTAATACTGTCATAAAGAAGTACTAAGGATAAGTAAATATCTCCTACTTACTTAGTGAAAACATGCAGAAAAGAAATAGATTCTAAATTAAATAGATTGGGGAATATTTTTAAAATGGGAAAATAGTGGGTGATTAATTTAGAATGGGCTTCCTAGGTTGTGCAGTGGTAAAGAATCCACCTGCCAATGCAGATGTGTGTTCAATCCCTGGGTCGGGAAGATCCCCTAGAGAAGGAAATGGCAACCCATTCTAGTATTCTTGCCTGGGAAATCCCATAGACAGAGAAGCCTGGTGGGCTACAGTCCTTGGGGTTGCAAAGAGTCTGACAAAGATTTAACAACTAAAAAACAACAACTTACAGAAGATAAAAAATCCAAAGATTCTGAATTTTGTCCCCAGACACCTTTGATATGATATCTAACCTTTTCTCCTTAATTCAAGTGAATGCCCTGTACATTGTACACTAACTTATCTTAAAGGAGTCTCTGAAGAATTGGCTATGCTCTTTGCTGCCTCGTGTCAACCTCTGAAGGTCATGGGCCCATCAGATGGCCTTATCTAATTTCCTGTGCTGAACCCAGAGAGAACTCTCCTCAGGAGCATAAAGCACCCGGGTAATGAAGTATGGGCAATAAACCACAGCTTCTCCAGAATCACACTGGGGCGTCTTCCTTTTCTCTCATAAGAGGAGACTTCAGGAAGCAGTGAGGTAGCAGAGTATGGGAGCTCTCCTCAGCCACGCCTACTGTGGCTCATGGCTGGCGCTCAGGCCATCTTTCCAGCATGATGGTGACTCCAGCAGAGGAGACTCTGCCTCCATGGCATGCTTTGCTTTGGAATCTGGAGGTTCAAAACTTTATTTTTTGTAAGCAGAATCAGGTGTGAGGTATATGCAAGAAGTGTCTTTGTCTATTGATATGCTTAAAGCAATGTGACCAATAAAAAAGATGTTTGGTTTGAAATGTTCTTGTCAAGCACCAGAGAAACAGCTTCAACCTACAGATAACATGGCACCTAGCACAAAACCAGATTATCTAAAATTGACTGCACAAAATCTATTTATTTTAGAATCTATTTTCTGTATGCTTTTACTAAATAGATAGGAGACATTTACTTAGTATTCATTTATGACAATATTACATTGATTGGGTTGTTTGGTCCAGGTTAGTGTTATTTTGTACTTTGTTACCTAGAATTTAACACACGTTGACTTTTGAAGGTTAGAATGTACTTAAACTACAATGGTGAGAGTTGGGGGGAAATACAAACATCTTAGGGGTCACGTGGTCACAACCTGTTACGGGGACACCAAGCCATGTAAGATCACCACAGCTAAGGGAACTACTTCAAGAGCAGCCATTCTACAGCCCAGATGCGTTCTCACCACCATTAGAATGACTCCCCCAGCCAGTCATGCTTACTCACTGTCATTCAATGATTATTTGATGATATGGGCAAACTGCAAAGTCCTCTGTTTTGTGTAGGGCAAAAGGTGAGAGCAAATTTCTAGAAGTTAATAAACAGGTTACCAGTTTTCTTTCTCTCTGTTCATAGCAATAGGGAAAAATCACTGAAGTGTGAAAAACAGGATTCTGTTCCACCAGTGTCTCCCATCCAGTGCTGCAGGAGAATGAAATATTGACATACTTAGGTGTAGTTCTCATAATTTCACCCAGCTCAAAGCAATGCCTGAACACTCCTGGGTAGCATGAAAACACCTGGAGAAAGGAGAGAAAATGATCTTCCTTTCCAATCTCCTTTGTACCTTTGGATTTCTTATAGCTAAGGATACACATGTCTTGCAGTGATTGAAGAGGGTGGTAACAACAGCTGTCAAATCTGTAAAGTCAAGACATGAAACTCATTTTTAAGATCTCAGTAGAGGAGAAAAATGAGAAGAAGGTAACTTGTAATTTCTGCCAATTAGATACGCAGGAATAACTAGTGTTTTAAAAAAAAAGCCGCCTTCCTTGACTTTTTAAAAATTGAATTTCTACATTTCAATAGCATCGTCATTTGTAATTATAGGAGTGCTGACATTTTATTTCCCCTTTTCTGAGTTCTAAGTTTATCTTCTGAGAGAAAATAAAAGCTTTTAAGTGTGATCATATATTTAAAAAGCAGTAAAGCCTAGTATTTTTCATAATATTTTCAACTATCAACATACCTGAGAAAAACAGAAAGGAAAGAAAACAATCTATATTTCAAGTATGGACAGCACCATGCTGGATAGTAAAAAAAAGAATATTTAGAGAGCCTGAGTACATGTCCCTAGGGTCTCATGACTCTTCTGAAATGATGGGGGTGATTTCTGGAAATTCATTAAACCTTTCAAAAAATATTTACTGGGCATCCACAGTGCCCAGTGATCTGTGCAGGAAGGTGGGAGTCGGTGCAGGTAGGCATGATGTACAAAGATAAACGAAATGCATAATATTCCCTTGAAGACCCCACAGTCTAGAAGGGAAGAAGACATATTGTCTTTCACTTTGTACTAAAATTATTTGTGTATCAGCTCAGTTCAGTTCAGTCACTCAGTCATGTCTGACTGTTTGTGACCCCATGAATCACAGCATGCCAGGCCTCCCTATCCATCACCAACTCCCGGAGTTCACTCAAACTCATGGCCATCGAGTTGGTGATGCCATCCAGCCATCTCATCCTCGGTCGTCCCCTTCTCCTCCTGGCCCCAATTCCTCCCAGCATCAGGGTCTTTTCCAATGAGTCAACTCTTCGCATGAGGTGGCCAAAGTATTGGAGTTTCAGCTTTAGCATCAGTCCTTCCAAAGAACACCCAGGACTGATCTCCTTTAGGATGGACTGGTTGGATCTCCTTGCAGTCCAAGGGACTCTTAAGAGTCTTCTCCAACACCAGTTTGAACTCCACAGTTCAAAAGCATCAATTCTTCGGCACTCAGCTTTCTTCACAGTCCAACTCTTACACCCATACGTGACCACAGGAAAAACCATAGCCTTGACCAGACAGACCTTTGTTGGCAAAGTAATATCTCTACTTTTTAATATGCTATCTAGGTCGGTCATAACTTTCCTTCCAAGGAGCAAGTGTGTTTTCATTTCATGGTTGCAATCACCATCTGCAGTGATTTTGGAGCCCCCAAAAATCAAGTCTGACGCTGTTTCCACTGCTTCCCCATCTATTTCCCATGAAGTGATAGGACCAGATGCCATGATCTTCATTTTCTGAATGTTGAGCTTTAAGCCAACCTTTTCACTCTCCTCTGACACTTTCATCAAGAGGCTTTTTAGTTCCTCTTCACTTTCTGCCATAAGGGTGGTGTCATCTGCATATCTGAGGTTACTGATATTTCTCCCGGCAATCTTGATTCCAGCTTGTCCATGTTTGTGTATAAGAGTCATTAAAAATTAGAGGTAACTATTATGGAATTTGAGAGGAGGAAGATATTACAAGAGAGGAGCAGGGAGGAATTCTAGAAGTAGATATAACTGACTTTGCCTGGAAAAATGGGAAACTTTTGAACGTGGACAGAAGGTGAAAGAAGATTTTCCTTGAAAGCAAGAACTGCATGAGTAAAGACATAAGGAAACTATGGTGGACCAATAAATTGTTCTGTTCACCTGAACTGAGTGGAAGACTAGCTGGAAAGACAGATTGGGGATTTATAGGAAATAGTAAACTAAAGGCAAAAGGAGAAGGGGGAAGCAGAGGATGAGACTGTAAGCATCACTGACTCAATGGACATAAATTCGAGCAAACTCCAGGAGATGGTGGAGGACAGAGAAGCCTGGTGTGCTGCTGTCCATGGGGTCATAAAGAATTGGACACAAGTTAGCCATTGAATAACAACAACAAACTAAATGACAGTCAGTTAAAGATGTCCAGGGATCCCCAGGTGGCTCAGTGGTAAAGAATCTCCCTGCCAGTGCAGAAGATGGGGGGTTGATCTTTGGGTTGGAAGATCCCCTGGAGGAGGAAATGGCAGCCCACTCCAGTATTCTTGCCAGAAAATGCAATAGACAGAGGGGTCTCGTGGGCTTCTTTCCATGGGGTCACAAACAGACATGACTGAGTGAGCACACACACACACACACACACACACACACACACACACACACAGAGATGTCCACTTCTTAATCCCTGAAATTTGTAATCATGTTACTTTACTTGGAAAACAGGCTTAGCAAGTGTCATTAAATGAAGAATCTTGAGTTGGGAAGATTATCCTGGATAATTTGTGTGGGTTCACAATAATCACAAGTGTCTTAATAAGTGAACAAGTCAAGGTCAGGGGTGATGTGATGAGGAAAGCAGAGGTCAGAGTGATGCCAAGAAGAGACTATGAACTATGAATGCAGGTACTTCCAGAACTATGAAAAGCAAGGCAATAGCTTCTCTGCTAGAGTCTCCAGAAGGAAGGCCGCCTCAGCAGCCCATTTTTGACATCTCACCTCTAGAATGGTAAGATAATCAATTTGCACTGTCTCAAGTCACTATGTTTGTGATAGTCTGTTATAGTAGCAACAGGAATCAGAGTGGAATACTCAGAATATACTACGTTACAGCATCAGCCTGAGCCTTCAATGTGGTCCCACAACTCTTACTCTTTGATTATAACACTTGTGTGTGTTTTTTCAAATTTTTAAAAATATATTTACCTATCTTGCTTGATCTACCAAGAGGATAAAGAAATGTTTTAGTAAAATAAAGAAAACCCACAAATAGAAAACTATTTGAGAGGAAGATGTTAAATTTTTTGGTGAATGCAGTACATTTGAAATCTCAGTTTGTCCACATGTTGGGTGGATATTTAGAAATGGAAACTCATGCTTTCTGCTTAGAGATAAAGGTGCATAAACCTCAGAAGCAATTACTAAAATTTATTATTACAGGTGTGAAGAAAGCTGAGCACCGAAGAATTGATGCTTTTGAACTGTGGTATTAGAGAAGACTCTTTGAGAGTCCCTTGGACTGCAAGGCGATCCAACCAGTTCATCCTGAAGGAGATCAGTCCTGGGTATTCTTTGGAAGGACTGATGCTAAAGCTGAAACTCCAATAGTTTGGCTACCTCATGTGAAGAGTTGACTCATTGGAAAAGATCCTGATGCTGGGAGGGATTGGGGGCAGGAGGACAAGGGGACGACCGAGGATGAGATGGCTGGATGGCATCACCAACTTGATGGACGTGAGTCTGAGTGAACTCCGGGAGATGATGATGGATAGGGAGGCCTGGAGTGCTGCAATTCATGGGGTTGCAAAGAGTCGGACAAGACTGAGCGACTGAACTGAACTGATTATTAAAGCTCCTAAAATAGACTTATTGAAGTGTGGCTATTGACCATTGAGAAAATTTAAGTGGTATATATTCATGAGAAAGGAATTATTTCATCAGGATATTTTGACATATGTTGTTGGAAGAAGTGATTTTACAGTATTATTAGCTAAAATGCCACCATTGTTAACTAGCTTATGCTTATCCATAAGCAAAGAAAAAGGCAACCTACCACAGATGAATTCACAGATGGAGAAAAAGTCCGAAAGTAGGTTTCCCTGGTGGCTCAGCTGGTAAAGAATCTGCCTGTAATGTGAGAGACCTGCGTTCGATCCCTAGGTCGTGAAGACCTCCTGGAGAAGGGAATGACTACCCACTCCAGTACTCTGGCTTGGAGAAGTCCATGGACTGTATGGTCCCTGGGGTCACAAAGAGTGGGACAAAACTGAGCAACTTTCCCTTTTCTTTCTAAAGAGAAGTACCTTACCCATAAGTTTCCCTATTTCTAAAATGTCTTTAACAGGACATTAATTTTTCAGCTATGCAAAATGTTTCTGAGTACCTCCTAGTCCAAGGTAGGGTTCTTCATTTATCTTTTGCCTAACATAATCTTTGCTTTTGAGAAGCTTATTTCCTTTTAATATCAAACTGCATATTTTCCCCAAAGCACTACATAATTAGACAGAATTGCCCCAAATTACCTTTTTCTCCCAAAGGTATATAATTTTTAAGTCTCCCTAAAGTGTTCCCATCACTTCATGGGAAATAGATGGGGAAACAGTGGAAACAGTGTCAGACTTTATTTTTTTGGGCTCCAAAATCACTGCAGATGGTGACTGCAGCCATGAAATTAAAAGACGCTTACTCCTTGGAAGAAAAGTTATGACCAACCTGGATAGTATATTCAAAAGCAGAGACATTACTTTGCCGACTAAGGTCTGCCTAGTCAAGGCTATGGTTTTTCCTGTGGTCATGTATGGATGTGAAAGTTGGACTGTGAAGAAAGCTGAGCGCCGAAGAATCGATGCTTTTGAACTGTGGTGTTGGAGAAGACTCTTGAGAGTCCCTTGGACTGCAAGGAGATCCAACCAGTCCATTCTGAAGGAGATCAACCCTGGGATTTCTTTGGAAGGAATGATGCTAAAGCTGAAACTCCAGTACTTTGGCCACCTCATGCNTTTTGAACTGTGGTGTTGGAGAAGACTCTTGAGAGTCCCTTGGACTGCAAGGAGATCCAACCAGTCCATTCTGAAGGAGATCAACCCTGGGATTTCTTTGGAAGGAATGATGCTAAAGCTGAAACTCCAGTACTCTGGCCACCTCATGCGAAGAGTGGACTCATTGGAAAAGACTCTGATGCTGGGAGGGATTGGGGGCAGGAGGAGAAGGGGACGACCGAGGATGAGATGGCTGGATGGCATCACGGACTCGATGGACGTGAGTCTGAGTGAACTCCGGGAGATGGTGATGGATAGGGAGGCCTGTCGTGCTGCGATTCATGGGGTCGCAGAGTCGGACACGACTGAGCGACTGAACTGAACTGAACTGAAAGTGTTCATGGCCTATCCTAATCCTACAGTGTGTTCCTACAATTCATCATGGTAGAACAGGGACACTGTGTGCCTGGGAACTGCAGGAAGCTGGGTGAAGGGCTTGCAAAGATGTCACATAGGGAGGAAAAACAGGTAAAGGGGCTCAAAGTAAGGATGGTGAAAGCAACCTTTGCCTATTTCAAATCCTGAGTTGGCCTAAATTACCACCACTTCAGGGATTTTATAAAAAGCTGCTGCATTGCTTTTGCAGAAAGACCGCTTGGTCAGCAGAGTGGGATGACCTCTACAAACAGAAGGCCATGATGTTTAGCAATCAAGCAGAAATTTCAGGGGCAATAGAATGCTGCAGTCTCCACTCTCCTGCCCCACAGTGCAAACCACACAGGTCAATCAAATAAGTGCAGGCAAGGTGGGACTAAAATCTTTACCTGCCCTGAACTCTGAAAAGACAATGGTATGTCTCTCCCTAAGCCAAGGTCCAACACAACTCCAAAGAACCATATTCACATGCTGTTTTATAAATGGTGCCTCTGAGTTTAACCAATTATTTTAGGATCAGTGACCCCTGACATTGTATAAAAAGGAAGAATACCTTTACCACATATAGTTCTTACACTGCTTTTGTTGTTTGGTTGCTAAGTTGTGTCTGACTCCTTATGACCCCATGAACTGTAGCCCCACAAGGCTCCTTTGTCCATGGGATTTCCCAGGCAAGAATACTGGCATGGGTGGTCATTTCCTTTTCCTGGGGATCTCCCTGACCTAGCGAATGAACCCAAGTCTCCTGTATTGCAGGCAGATTCTTTGCTACTGAGATACCTGAGAAGACCTAATTTTTATATAGACATGTACATTTTTTTTGTTAAATATATGTAATGGATTCTATCCGAATCATTATCCATACCATGTGCTTGTGCCTAGTTGCTCAGTTGGGTCCAACTCTATGCGACCCCATGGACTGTACCTGCTAGGCTCCTCTGTCCATGGAATTCTCCAGGTAAGAAAATTGGAGTGGGTTACCATGCCCTCCTCCAGGGGATCTTCCCAACCCAGGGATCAAACTCCGGTATTTCACTCTGCAGGCAGATTCTTTACCATCTGAGCCACCAGGGGTGTGGGAAGATCCCCTGGAGGAGGGCATGGCAACCCACTTACTGAAGTGCCTACCCATAATATGTACTAGGTTCCTTTTTTTAATATCAAACTTTTTCCAAAAAAAACCTTTTTTTTTGGAAATCCAGTTTTTTGATATCCAAAGCACATGTGAGTTGGAGCATACCTCTTTAAACAGCAATTAAAAAGTAAAATGAACCAAATTTTGCTGAAAATCATTCTATAACACATTATTCACTTCCCTGCCTTCTTAATCATATGATGCTGAGTGTAATTTAACCTATTTTATTTTATTTATTTATTTATTTTACTTTACAGTACTCTATTGGTTTTGGCATACATTGACATGGTTTCATTATTATGAATAGCAATTATTCTATGGTGCTGTGACACAAGGAGTCTCTTAAGGATTCTTATGTACACTTAAAGAGGCCTAGCTGAATTTGGTGGGGTTTTTTTTTTCCATTTTGAATAACCTGTTTAAAATTTTATTGGGCCTTTTTCTTTGGCATAATATATACATCAGTTGGCTTTTATTTACTACTTTACTACTATTGTAGTCAGCCCGCCTGCTTCCACCAACTCTTAACTAATAAATAAGATATTCCCAATGTGCCAACATTATGGGAAATTATATTGAGCTGGAGTGTTAGACCAATGTTTCTTAAACTTTAATGTGCTATAGTTTACTCTAGGGACTTATTAAACACATATTCTGATTTAGTAGTTCTGGAAAACACGGACATTCTGCATTTCTAATCAGCTTCCAGGTGATACCCATCCTGCCAATCCCTGGAACACATTTTGAGGAGCCAAGTATTAGATAGTCCTATTGTTTAAGAACTGTGAAGAACTAAAGGCAAACCAGTTCTGAGGGAGGGACTAAAGACTACTTTCTTAAAAATAAATTCTAAACATTTAGAATATTGAATATTCAATATACATTGAATGTAATATCTCCAAAATGACTTTCCTTATCAATATGCCCATCACCTGAGTCTACCATACAAACCATATCACTGTTTTCTATACTAGTATATAACTTAATTTATCCCTCTCTTATGGGACTTATATCTTTGTAAACTGTTATGGTTTAGATATGTCAGGTACTAAACTAGGAGAGGAACCAAATCTTGTGTATTCCTTTACACTATGCTTTGCTCAAAAATGATTTCTGAATATATGTGAAGATTGGAGAATTAAGAACTATAAGGTTCTTTCTATATAGTATCAGATTCTTTATTGTGTGATAAATGATGAGAAAGTGAATCAGAAAGTAATACTTCCTATACTAGATAAGTACTCAGATAATTAATCAAAAGTGAAGCAATACTGTTATCAGATGTCAAGTTCTACTCAACTGCGAAGAAATTTGTTTTGTTTTCAGAGTTCCTGACTCCTTGTGCTATACATATCCCTTCTGTTTCCCACCCACCACACACCACACCTAATCAAACACTTATGCACACACCCACAGGCACAAATTCGAACATATATCATCTTCACATTCTTTAACCTCCAAAAAATTCTTTGAAGAAAGAGTCTGAGATTAATTTATACTAAAATGTAAATGACTGACTATAGCTTAAAGAGCTATTCCTTACCCCCACCCTAAGGGGAGTTTGAATTTTTAACAGAAATCAAGCACTGTATGTAATGGAATGAGGCCACTAAAGAAGACATTTGGGCTTTTAATGATAAAGCAAATGGCAGATTTAAGTAGAGGTTCTCTGAATACCTCCACATCATATTATGCTAGAAATGAACTTCTGAGTAATTGCTAATAGCTTTCCTGTACATGGGCTATAAGGTTTCTCCATAGTGACAAGCTGCTTCTAGCCTGATATGAGGAACCAATGTGCACAGAAAATCCCCACTAAAAATACAAGCTACAGAACCAGTCAAGACTAAAGCAGAACAAACCCAAAAATCAATTTGGCAGCTTATTTGAATCTACACTGTGCTTCTTTCCAAGGGCAGACAGGATTTATAATCTAGCTGGCAAAGAATAAAATGAAGTCCCAATTTCCATTAAGCATCTGTGTAATGAAAAGAAATGGAAATTGTCTAACTAGAGATGATTTGAATATCTAAGTAATAGTATCAATGAAAGTAGACATCATGCTCGCTTTTGTTGCAATATCATTTTACTAATTTGATCTAGCACAACAATCTACTACTTACTCCACACCTTTAATTAAAATCAGTGTTTACTTCCATGGGATTCTAGATGGAATCAATGACAGATGCTCGGAGAGAAACGTAAGGCGTAAAATAAGACAGTCAACATAATGCAGAGGTTTATATGAAGCTGCTCTGTATCAACACGTTCCTAAATAACGGAAGAAGAAAATTGTTCTAGAAGATATTCTACAGAGTCTAGAAGCATTTCTCCTAATCACAGGATGTCAGTGTGATGAAAGGCACACTAAGGAGGTAAGTATCTGCCTTTCCTGACCCTATAGACTGTTCACTTTAAAAATGACTGGAAATCAGCTCAGAAATCATGAGCACAGCACTGGCAAGCAAGAAACTCCAAAGTTACACACGAGCTCTGGTGGACTGTGCAGCAGTCAGCCACAAAATGAAGTTCTCACATTTGCTCTTTCGGTCATCCAGGAGTTGCTCAATTGTAAAAGGCAGACAATAGAAAGTTCGATTTCAGATAAGGTAAAAAAAGATACAAAATGGTTATTTTCTTCCCGCAACAGAACACATCAAACAAGTTAGCACATTTTGCTGAAAAGGAAAGAAGATATACAAGCATGGCAGTGCCTAACATGGATCACAGTTATTGTAAGCCGGGTCCAAATAGAAGGGAATTGGTTTTAAGTCCCAGCCCAAGAAAGTGTGGCTATTTCATGTCTCTAATTTCAGCGTCTTCATCACAAATGGGGATGATAATATCTAATTCCAAGAGAGCTTATAGGAGAAAGGAAATAATATTTATGGATTGTTTAGCAAAATAAATAGTATTTTACCACTCAATAAATAGTGGTAAAGCTATCATATTCAAGTTTAATTTTATGGATGCTTTCCACTTGTCTGAAAATTAAAGAAATGAATTGTATGCATACTAAAACTGTGTCATCACTGAAGGTTGAAATGAATTAAAATATGTAAAGCACTTAGAAGGTGCTATAAAGGAGTAAGTTATTATCACAGAGTGATGTCTCACGTTTTAAGAAGATGGGTTCTGCAGCCAGATTATCTGCCTTTCTGTTCCTAGTCTACCTAGGACCAACTGTGTGCTTTGGACAAGTCTTTTGAATTCCTGCCTCAGTTTTCTCATCTAATCTATAAAATGAAGACAATCATAGTGACATTTACTTAGTAGATACTTGTGAAAATTAAATGTTACTAGATTAGAATAAGAAAACGGCACAAACTAAGTTCCATTTAAGCACTAAGATACAATCTTATCTTTTCCTTTTTATAGCGCACATATACTGTTGCAGATAGACCTTAGAGTGATCTCCGAAAATTTCCCCCTCCTGGTGTCCATGGCTTTTTGTAACCCCCTCCATTTGAATGTAGGCAGGTCCTATAACTTAGCTAATATAAAATGGCAAATGTGATACACCCCAGATTAGGTTATGTTATAAAGACAGTTTTAGAGAACTGAGTGACTCTCCCACTGGCCTTGAAGAACAAGCACCTATGATGTGAACTGCTTGCAGAGAGGGTCACAAGGCAGGGAACCACACGTGGCCTCTGGGAGCTGAGGGCCTCAGACTCAGAACAAGCACACAGAGTTCTCTCAACGACAACAACAATGCTAAGATCCCAGAAAGGAATACAGGCAAGCCAAACACTGTGATTGCAGTCTCGTGAAAGTCAGAGCAGAGGACCCACTTAACCATGCCTTGACTCCACAGAAACCATGAAATAGCACATGTGTATTTTATTAGGCCTATACAATTTTTGCATCTGTTACACACTAATAGAAAACCAACACCTCCATGTAATATTTAGAGAAAAGAATAGGAGGTTGTGGAAAAGTTTATTTTTTCAGCGGCTTAGTATATTTTTCTGACATTTGCCTGTATTAAGCATTGTGATTCTAGTGCTAGTTCTAGGCTGAGAAAAACCTAGTCAAAGCTAGTGCTGAGTCTATCTTTGCTAATTACACTGAAAAAGATCTAACTGGTCTACACTTTCCCTCTAACTTTAGCTTCTGGCCTTCATGAATGGCAAGAAAATTAGGATGAGAGTAATGTTCATTTTTCCAGCTTCAGATCACCGTTCAGAATAAACAGAAAAATGCTTCCCTAGTTGCTCAGAAGATAAAGAATCTGCTGGCAATGCTGGAGACCCAGGTTCGATCCCTGGGTCAAGAAGATCCCCTGGAGAAGAAAATGGCAACCCACTCCAGCGTTCTTCCCTGGAGAATTCCATGGATAGAGGAGCCTGGCAGGCTACAGTTCATGAGGTCGCAAAGAGTCAGACACGACTGAGCCACTGAGCATGCACATATACTAAAATGCCTTTTTGAGAGTGAGGATGGGGGATTGAAATATCTGTTGTGTGATGTAAAGTTTAATGAAATATTTGCTGTGTACTGTAAAATTTAATAGGTTTTGCCGACAAACCTTACCCTGAATATTACTGGCTTTCTGAGGAGTTTCCGCCTTCCTTCCCTCATCTGTTTGCTCAGCTTGCCATTCCAGAGAAACAAACTGAGAGTGAAGGTGTCCGTGTACTGGTTTGGGGCTTGGCTTATTGCGAGTCGTAGGTGGCTTAGACGGTAAAGCGTCTGTCTACAACGTGGAAGACCTGGGTTCGATCCCTGGGCTGGGAAGATCCCCTGGAGAAGGAAATGGCAATCCACTCCAGTACTATTGCTTGGAAAATCCCATGGACAGAGGAGCCTGGTAGGCTACAGTCCATGGGGTTGCAAAGAGTCAGACACGACTGATCGACTTCACAGGACTAAATACGATACAGGTAAATTAGTTTATCTCTGTCTCTACTGACCTCAAAGGCATAGGGTCAGGGAAGAGATGAATAATAAATGAAAATGAAATGCAGGGAAAATTTTACAAAGGCAGAATAAATTACAGACAACAGAAACAGATTACAAAAAAGTCTGGAAAGGAACCTAGGTAAACATTTAAAAAGCCTCAAGTTGTTTATCATCTAAGAGCTATCTCATATTGCCCATTAAATAAATGAAAATAAAATGCAGGGAAAATTTTACAAAGGCAGAATAAATTACAGACAACAGAAACAGATTACAAAAAAGTCTGGAAAGGAACCTAGGTAAACATTTAAAAAGCCTCAAGTTGTTTATCATCTAAGAGCTATCTCATATTGCCCATTCAAAGGGTGAGCTTGCTTATGATTTTAAGTTTGGACCAGAGATTCATGGAATTTGAGCACTGGAAAACAAGGGAGTTTTTCTCTTAATCAATTCTTGTGTAAGAGAAGTGGTTTTCTAGATTGTTGAGCAGGGTTCTGAGGCTCAGTGAAAGAGAATATTATGGTTAATTATCCATCAGTTTCTGCTATGGGCAATGAGGGCTAGTGGTAGGGGGGCCAGGCAGAGGACACATCTCCTGAGCCTACTTCTAGTGTATTAATTTACGCCTAAGAGCACAGATGTGTGGGGAAAAGGTATGCTTGTTAAGATTATACAACTAACTGCTTTCAACTTTGTAATAGAATCACAGAAGGCTTTTATATATTTGCTTATTCCTGTTAAGCATCTATATTCATAATGCCAATGATGAATTTTGCTACTTCAAAAAAGCCATTTTATTTCTCTAATTTGTGATGTTTCTATTACATTCTGCCAGTGTGAGGAAATGAGTGTCCAATCTTGTCAATGTAATATTTATTCTCAATCTCTGTTGATTCTCTCAATTGAAACTTGATAAAATCTGTTGGCAACCTCCTTGAAGCTGCAAAGCAGTTATCTTTTGTGATTCACAGGTTTAACTCAATTTTCCTAAAGTCTATTGGAAAATTTAGAATTGTTTATTCCTTTTCTTATAACCTTGTTTTAAAATTTACAAACCATAACATAGTGATCTTTCAGGATGACATCTGAAACAGATATTTCCAAAAATCCCTGGGGACCTAAGCATCAGAAATAATGGAAAATTCTACAAAGTATTTCTAGATATATTAAAAAGAGTATATATATACTTTTATGTTATTCCAGAGAGAATGTCAAGGATGGAACATTTTGGCTCCCCTTGGCTTAACAGATGCCCCCTCTCATTTAGAAATATTTCTTGGCAAAAACTAGTTGGAGAGCTAGAAATGTACAATTTAAACAATGCAATGACTGATTTGCACCATGAGAAGAAATCCAGAGAGGGAGGGACAGGCTTGGTATATCTGATAAACAGTGAGTAGATTTACTGGTGAAGCACAAAGTTTACACTGGTGGGGTGGCTGAGATAAAAGAAGATGAAGAAATAGGCAGGGGTTAGATCAGAGAATGCCTTGCAGTTCATTTTAAGGAACTCAGGAAACTTAAACTTCTAAGCAGGGCAGTGATGGGGTCAGATAGGCATCTTATGTAATCCCCTGGGCCTGAGGAAAAGACTTGTTGCATGACTCTTTCAAGTATAATAAAATGTTGATTGTACTCTATAATACGCATTTGTCATTCCATACTCTGTTGTGGAATATTTGGAATAAAGTCATTCCAACATTTTGTAAGTCCTTCAAAATTTACAAGAACACGTACGTTAAAGATGTGGTACTCTCTCGTGTTAACTGGTATGAGATGGTTTTGGTGGGCAGATTTTCTCTTCAGTGGTTATCGTAGTTTTCTTGAGCCTTTTCACTATTCCCAGTTTAAGCTACTTGGCATATCAACATTTAAAGGCTCACAAAAATGGGGTTTCAATATTCAATCTTGAATTGTTTATTTATATCCCTCCTCTAAAAACTCACAGTTTTTTTCAAAGCCCCCTCTTCTTTACCCTCCCTTCCCAGCTTCCTTTGCCTCTCCAATCAACAACTTGAAGATAGGTGGATTTAACACACACTGCTGCTGCTGCTAAGTCACTTCACTGCTGCTAAGTCACTTCACTTCACAGTCACTGCTGCTAAGTCCGACTCTGTGCGACCCCATAGACGGCAGCCCACCAGGCTCCCCAGTCCCTGGGATTAGTCTGTAATAATAATGTAGGTAATTTGACACTGTGAATGATAGTCTGGGCAGAGAATGTTGGGTGCATTCTGTCTCCCAAACACCCTTGCAGATTATTCATATTCATTTCTTACAATATGCATCTAAAGTGCAAATTAAAATAATTTAGAATTCTGCAGGAAAAACAGAGGGAGGTAAATGTTTATTGCTCATCTCATTGCTAAAGTGCTGGAAACAGTTTCAACATGTCACAGCTCCACAGCTTGAAAAGCTGATTGTTTAAAGATGGCATCATGAGGACACCACAGTTCAGAAAACAGTGGGGCAGCCCGTCACCCTACAGCCAAGTAACAATCCACAGTAGCCAAAAGAATAATAAATGCTTCACAAAATTACTATTTTTTCCTAGTTCATTATTGAATATTTTAAATTTATTTAGTATTCTTGCTGCAAAGAAGATAATAAAGGAATTACCAATCAATAGATCATGTTCTTATCAAGTGGCAGACAAAATAATCCTCATAGTGTAACTTTACACTGTGAAAAATAGTAGGAAATTGGAAAGAAGGGACCATAATGTTAAGACAACCGAATGCTTCGCAGAACAAAAATATGATATACTGTGGGGAGCAGAAAAGAAGGTTATCTTTAAAGAAGATACAGACTTTCATACAAGTGTTAGATTTTGATTCTTAATATTTAAGAGGATGCAGACATGCTTCATTCACCTTGGAAACGGCTCTAATTTTTTTCCCCTTTTCACCAGCCCACTGCTTTTCTTCAGGGCATTAACAGCAGTGCCTGCCTGGACAATTGTGAGCATCCACTCCTCAATGTCCAAAGCCTTCAGATTTCACACTATTGAACCAATCATCCACTCTTCACCAGTATTATCTTTCAAAACGCAAACCAAACAATTTCACATTACTGTGAATGACACACAATAATGACAACAAAACCAAAATCTTCCAAGGAATCCCATTATCCGGAGAATTAAAGCCCAACCCCTTTTGTGGTATATGCCATATTCTCTAAACATCTGCTGTAGAGTACTCCCATCCTTGTCTTTTATTATTCCCCGCATTCTAATTACTCCTTGTCTGCACCAAATTCTCTAAAACATGGTGCATGTTCACAACTACAGACCTTTCCATGCTTCAGCTCTGCTTAGAATGCTTTCCTCAAACTCTTTGCCTGAGAAAATCTTACTGCCTAGCAAGGCTATTATTTATATCACAGTTTGACTTGCTCGTTTTATTGCAATCTATTTTGCACTATGGAGAATGTCTGTAAAGTATTAGTTAACCACCAGCACTTATGCTGTTGAAATAACACAATAAAGACATGTTGACTGAAGCTGGAATCATATCTTTTTTCCTCATCAGTGACTAACATTGTTTTTATACTTAATGGATGCTCAAAAGTGTTTATGCCTGTGGAATGTCTTCTCTCTGCCCCTTTCTGTCTGGCACCTACCCTCTCCATTCTCAGCCCTCACAATCAGTTGCTGAGTCCTGTTGCTTTAGTAATATTCCTTTTGCCTACCCCCCATTCCCACTGCCATTACCCTAATTCTGACTCTCATTACCTCAGCTACTGCAATTCTCTCTTCAGAGGTTGCTCAGTTTCCAATCCCTCCCTTAGATCATTTTACAACCTGCTGGTGGGGTTGTTTTCCCAATGGACAGCTGTAATAATTCCATTCCCTGGCTTGAAAAATATCATTGACTCTTTATGCCTGGAGAGCAACTCTAAACCCCTGAACAGGTTCTCTATCATCAGCCCCCTGTGTGTTCTCCCAGATTTTGTTATACATCCCCCTTTACCCAATCCACACACCACCCTAACCCTGCTCTTTGCCATTCCCTGAACCTTTGTATGGATTTTCTCCCTTGATCTCCTAGTTGCTCTTTCCCTCATCTCTAATTGTTGACATGCCCATCTTTCAAGGAATGTATTAAAATGCCCAGACCCATAATGAAGTACTTCAGTACCTAACCTCAGACTTTTTGCTCATAGAGCATATTTATTATGTCATTGAAAATAAATGTAATCGATTAATTTCATTTCACTGTTATTTGTACAAAAAATTCTACTCTTGATAAAAATTCCTCTGAAGGGATAAATCATATTTTATCCTTGTTTTGGGGGTTGGGCCTCATACAGTGTAGACTGTGAATATTCAATAAAAGTTTCTTAAATTGGTTAGTTGAGGCAAAACTCGGAGAAGGCAATGGCAACCCACTCCAGTACTCTTGCCTGGAAAATCCCATTGGGGGAGGGGCCTGGTAGGCTGCAGTCCATGGGGTCGCTAGGAGTCGGACACAACTGAGCGATTTCATTTTCACTTTGCACTTTCATGCACAGGAGAAGGAAATGGCAACTCACTCCAGTGTTCTTGCCTGGAGAATCCCAGGGACGGGGGAGCCTGGAGGGCTGCTGTCTCTGGGGCTGCACAGAGTCGGACACGACTGAAGTGACTTAGCTGCAGCAGCAGCAGCAGAGGCAAAACTGACTGCACCAGAGGCTCAGAGGTAAAGAATCTGCAAACAATGCAGGTGCCCCAGGAAACACAGGTTCATTCCCGGGGTTGGGAAGATCTCTTGGAGCGGGGGGCATGGCAGTTCATTCAGTATCCTTGCTTAGAGAATCTCATGGACAGAGGAGCCTGGTGGGCTACAATCCATGCGGTCTCAAAGAGTTGAACACGACTGAAGTTACTTAGCACGAGGCAAAACTTCTTTAAAATCAGACCTGTTTAATAATGGGACAGACTAAGTTGAGTACTAAAGCTATTTGCCAGAGGCTAGATGATTATCTGGGCTCCCCAGGTGGCTCAGTGGTACAGAAACCACCTGCAGTGCAGGAGACATGGGTTTGATTCCCGGTGGCAAATCTCCTGGGAAAGGAAATGGCAACCCACTTCAGTATTCTTGCCTGGGAAATCCCATGGACAGAGGAGCCTGGCGTGTTGCAGTCCATGGGGCCTTAAAGAGTCGGACAAGACTTAGCGACTAAACGGCAGCAGCAGAAAATGAACAATAGTGGAGGATATTTCTACACCAAGTAGTCAATGAAGCTGCACAACCTGCAAGTTCCCTCATAAAACTTTATGATTCCGTGTTACCAAGGGAATAAAACAGAATTCACTCTAAATGTGAAATAAAAGTGATTTATAGCTGGCTGGTTAGAGACCAGAGTGACAGTTTGGACTGGCAACTGGTATCTGACGTTGGGGAGGGAGGAAGTCTTATGGGGCTGAACCCTTTAACTTGAGGGATTTGACGCTAATCCTAGGTACATGGTGTTGTGATTTAATTGAGTTGTAGGACATCCAGTTGGTGTCTACAGAAAACTGAGGAACTGCTTGATGTGGAAAACCCAAGATGTCAGAAGTGAAGTATGTGTAGGGAGAGTGTATGAGAGAAACACAGGAGATTTTCTTTTGATAGTAACAGCAGCTAGTTCTGGTCTTTGATATTAAAAATGATGCTGAACCCAAGAGGTCCATCAAGGATCCAATGAGAAAATTCACTTATCCTCTTTAAATTTCTATAACATCAACAGGAGAATAGAAAAGAGCATTCACTTAAGATATCTGGTTTATGATTACATTTTCTAAAGTATCTGGACAACTCCCAAATAAGAGGTTCAATGTTTTAAATATCATTGAACAATCAGAGATATCACTTTGCTGACAAAGGTCCATATAGTCAAAGTTATGGTTTTTCTAGNCTTAAATTGGTTAGTTGAGGCAAAACTCGGAGAAGGCAATGGCAACCCACTCCAGTACTCTTGCCTGGAAAATCCCATTGGGGGAGGAACCTGGTAGGCTGCAGTCCATGGGGTCGCTAGGAGTCAGACACAATTGAGCAATTTCATTTTCACTTTGCACTTTCATGCACTGGAGAAGGAAATGGCAACCCACTCCAGTGTTCTTGCCTGGAGAATCAATTAAATTGGTTAGTTGAGGCAAAACTCGGAGAAGGCAATGGCAACCCACTCCAGTACTTTTGCCTGGAAAATCCCATTGGGGGAGGGGCCTGGTAGGCTGCAGTCCATGGGGTCGCTAGGAGTCGGACACAACTGAGCGATTTCATTTTCACTTTGCACTTTCATGCACAGGAGAAGGAAATGGCAACTCACTCCAGTGTTCTTGCCTGGAGAATCCCAGGGACGGGGGAGCCTGGAGGGCTGCTGTCTCTGGGGCTGCACAGAGTCGGACACGACTGAAGTGACTTAGCTGCAGCAGCAGCAGCAGAGGCAAAACTGACTGCACCAGAGGCTCAGAGGTAAAGAATCTGCAAACAATGCAGGTGCCCCAGGAAACACAGGTTCATTCCCGGGGTTGGGAAGATCTCTTGGAGCGGGGGGCATGGCAGTTCATTCAGTATCCTTGCTTAGAGAATCTCATGGACAGAGGAGCCTGGTGGGCTACAATCCATGCGGTCTCAAAGAGTTGAACACGACTGAAGTTACTTAGCACGAGGCAAAACTTCTTTAAAATCAGACCTGTTTAATAATGGGACAGACTAAGTCGAGTACTAAAGCTATTTGCCAGAGGCTAGATGATTATCTGGGCTCCCCAGGTGGCTCAGTGGTACAGAAACCACCTGCAGTGCAGGAGACATGGGTTTGATTCCCGGTGGCAAATCTCCTGGGAAAGGAAATGGCAACCCACTTCAGTATTCTTGCCTGGGAAATCCCATGGACAGAGGAGCCTGGCGTGTTGCAGTCCATGGGGCCTTAAAGAGTCGGACAAGACTTAGCGACTAAACGGCAGCAGCAGAAAATGAACAATAGTGGAGGATATTTCTACACCAAGTAGTCAATGAAGCTGCACAACCTGCAAGTTCCCTCATAAAACTTTATGATTCCGTGTTACCAAGGGAATAAAACAGAATTCACTCTAAATGTGAAATAAAAGTGATTTATAGCTGGCTGGTTAGAGACCAGAGTGACAGTTTGGACTGGCAACTGGTATCTGACGTTGGGGAGGGAGGAAGTCTTATGGGGCTGAACCCTTTAACTTGAGGGATTTGACACTAATCCTAGGTACATGGTGTTGTGATTTAATTGAGTTGTAGGACATCCAGTTGGTGTCTACAGAAAACTGAGGAACTGCTTGATGTGGAAAACCCAAGATGTCAGAAGTGAAGTATGTGTAGGGAGAGTGTATGAGAGAAACACAGGAGATTTTCTTTTGATAGTAACAGCAGCTAGTTCTGGTCTTTGATATTAAAAATGATGCTGAACCCAAGAGGTCCATCAAGGATCCAATGAGAAAATTCACTTATCCTCTTTAAATTTCTATAACATCAACAGGAGAATAGAAAAGAGCATTCACTTAAGATATCTGGTTTATGATTACATTTTCTAAAGTATCTGGACAACTCCCAAATAAGAGGTTCAATGTTTTAAATATCATTGAACAATCAGAGATATCACTTTGCTGACAAAGGTCCATATAGTCAAAGTTATGGTTTTTCTAGTAGTCATGTATGGATGTAAGAGTTGGAGCATAAAGAAGGCTGAGCACCAAAGAACAGATGCTTTCAAACTGTGGTGCTGGATAAGACTCTTGACAGTCCCTTGGACAGCAAGGGAATCAAACCAATCATTCCTAAATGAAATAAACTCTGAATATTCATTGGAAGTGCTGGGTGCTGAAGCTCCAATACTTTGGCCACCTGATGCAAAGGGCCAACTCATCGGAAAAGATCTTGATTCTGGGAAAGATTGAGGGCAAGAGGAGAAGGGGATGACAGAGGATGAGATGGTTGGATGGCATCACTGACTCAATACACATGAGTTTGAGCAAACTCAGGGAGGTAGTGAAGGACAGGGAAGCCTGGCATCCTACACCTCATGGGGTTGCAAAGAGTTGGACAAGATTTAGCAAATGAACAACAACAACAATCATGACATTTTCTAAGTGACTTGAAACAGGACGACATATCTGTTAGGCAAGAGTCATTGGGGAGGAAAGGAAACTTAAGGATTAGAGGTTAACTTTCCGGTCTGCTAATTATACAAAGAATACAAGATTACTCATTCAACACTCTCCTATCTGAAACAAAGAGATTACTCTACATTATAGGAGCATAATGTCACTCAGGGTGTGTGTATGGTTGGGGGATGGTTTAATTTCAAATTTAATTTAATTTTAAAGGTTTCAAGTGAGTAGAAGAGTTTCTTTCTTTTTTTCTCTTCTGTAGACCTGTGTTTATTTTTGTCATCATGAGTTTTTCTATATCCTATTTTTTTTAATACCTATATCTTTTACTTAAAAAAAAAAAACAAACCACAGAAAGAACATTGTAATGCTGGTTTCCCACCATTTTAGCACATCTGAAACAAAAGGCTATACTACAGTCATGTCTGTCTTCTCAGCTATGTGCTGTTGTGTGAGCCTTGACTTTGACCCAGGTAGGGGCCACCTCACTCACTCAAAACTTTAAGTCCTTGCACAGTGTCTTTGGGTTTGGTGTTATGGGTCTTTCCCCCGTCTTCACATATCTCTAGCCGGTTGGTTGATGAAGCAAACTGTTATTTGTCTTACACACAAACTGTGTTGATTGGTTTATTGCTAGATGAATTTTTTCATAATAAACTAATGATACCCTCTGCAAGCGAGCAAATCTGTGAGTCAGAAAGCTCAGCATGGCCTTAATCAATAATCCTATGCTATGATTTTTTTTTCCAAAAAGTTCAATTAGTCACTAAGAGTTTAGCTGAAATACTCCTTAGATAATCATTGTAAATTTTAAATAATATTTATGGAAATATCCAAATTTGTTCAGCCTTGGCTCTGCTTCATGAGCAGACTTTTCACAAGCTCAGGAAAGTCATCATGGCCACGAGAAATACCATGGTACTTGATGACCCCTTGTCATGAGTGGAACTTTGGTGGCTTTCACAGAATCTCTACAGCTAGCACAGAAGATTCACACTAAAGGCACAAACTCAAGAAGAACCTCTAGGATAGACTCAAAGAACATTAAAGATGGAGGGCATTACAGAAATTATTAAACAACCCCTCCCTCTCTTCTGTTTCAACAAGAAGACTTAGATCAAGTGTAGAGTTAGTTTGAAGCAAAGGTCTCTGACCCTTGACCCTCCAGATGCCCTACAGCATCTATCTCCATACTGATCTACCTGCCTTCACATACAGATCTCAGAATCATCCAATCAGTTCCAAACGCAATCAATGCAGTCAAATCCCCTACATAGGAACCTTTACGGTGCAAGCTTCCAAAGATGCAAACCTGTCCCTGGCAGTCATTGTTCTCTACTGTTGTACCTTTCAAGGTACTGTACTGTAAGATTAAAAATGTTGTCTTTATTTTTGGTATTTGCTTTCATGTATTATTTATGAAAAAAGTATTATAAATCTATTACAGTACAGTACTATATAGCCAATTATGTTAGTTGGGTACCTAGGCTAATTATATTGGATTTATGAACAAATTAGGACTTCCCTGATGGGTCAGACTGTAAAGTATCTGTCTACAATGCAGGAGACCTGGGTTCGATCCCTGGGTTGGGAAGATCCCCTGGAGAAGGAAATGGCAATCCACTCCAGTACTGTTGCCTGGAAAATCCCATGGACAGAGAAGCCTGGTACTCTACAGTCTATGGGGTCGCAGAGTCGGACACGACTGAGCGACTTTACTTATGAACAAATTGGACTTATCACACTCTCTTGGAACAAAACTGATTTGTGTGTAAGGGACTTAGTGTACTCACATAACGGAGATGTCTTTAGATTATTAATTTGGTCATTATTAAACTAGGATTAAGTTCACACTCTCCAACTGTCATTCAGGAAATCATATGAGAGCTAGACCCAAGGTAACTAGAGCCTTGAAACATGACATCCCACCTTTTAATGGATTTCAGAGAAGCTCTCTTCAGTGGCTTTCATCTGAGTTCCCTGCACATTCTTCCTTTAGAAATGCAAAAACACTTTCAAGAATATTATGCCTATATGGAGAAAATTGCTATTATGTACAATTAGCATATTTACTAAGGTTTGTCATTACTTTTGGTAATTAAAATCGTACAAAGAGACATATCCAATTCAAGAAAATTACACAGTACAGTAATACAATCATAATGGTTGGCTGACAATTATTAAAATACACCAAATTCTTCTTTACAGTAAAAGTATTCATTGGAATAGCTTCTGAATATGATCATTGCTGTGCTTTCTATTTAAATATGTTTTTCTGCACAGAAAATTATAATTACATTTGCATAACTACTATAATCAATCTAGAATCACGGCTCAAATTTTTATTCTTCAAATCACTATTCTTTCTAAGACATCAGGAACTCTGAGGCATAATCTGGGTTTGTGGATCATTATTCTAATTTGTAATGGGATTAAATATATATTTTGTATCTTCTTTACATGAATTAGTCATTCTAGAGATATAGTAGGCAATACAACTACTTTGTGCAATTTGTTTACTTCTATCTTAAAAATAGGCTTTAATTTCCCAAACTCATTTTGTCTAAAAAACAAAAGAAAATGAACCATAAGCAAAAACAATCATTTACATTTACAAAAGAACACCAAACAATATTCGAATGAATAAACATTCATCTGTACAATCAGATGCCCTGTACTTACTGAGATTAGCTGGGATGGCCGAGCTAAATTCTGTCCCATCTTGGAAATATTGGCTACCATAAACCAAAGATTCCTTGTGAATGCTTCTCTTTACTCCTGAATTCAACAGGTTTCTGTGGGACCTGACATTACAGTTATATCTATTTTTTAAAATCCAGCTCAGATCTGACGAAAACAATAGGCAGACCTAAAAACACCAATTTGTAACCAGCCTTATAGAGCCATGGGCCAGGAGGCTAGGTCTATGAGAACTTCCTGCTAGCTCCTTCTTCTGACCAGTCTGCAGACATTGTCAAACTCCAAGAGATACTATCTGTGTGGTTCTTGTCTCCGGAGGGCACAAATTGAGACACTGCAACGGCATAAGGTATTCTAAAATCCAGTTTGCCTCTGGTTCTGCTACACAGTGTTTTTGGTTACCAGGGCCAGCTACTCTGGGGAATGATGTCTCTGTGGGCCAGGCCAGCAGACAATAAATTCTCAACAGTTCAGACAATATACATTTCCTGAGAGGTACCGTATGAAGTCATTACAGAAAGAAACCCTATAGACTTTCTCTAGCACACAATTTCAAAATCATTTCCAGATGAAAAGATGTTCAATCTAACTCAATCTTTCAAACTTTTTAATTTTGAAAGGTTTGGAGCTTTGCTGAAAATTGCACAAGGAACTGCTTTAATGACCAATTAATTGAGATTGGCAGACACACAGGAATAAATACGTTCAATGAATAACAGCAAGGGTGACATGGGTACCCAAAGGATTATGTATTGACTTTAGAGGAGAAACTGAGATAAATTGATGACAAACATTAAGTCAGCTATGGAATTATATTGTTACTTAACTGTGTACTCAAGTATTTGTTTATAAGCACAGATAATTCCTACCTGGAAAAAAAGTGGAGTCAGCAGGTAACTAGAATTGGATTTACATAGATTTTATAAAAACAATTTCTTGCCTCATTATTGAGAGCCAGCCTGTACTATACTGCCAGCTTCAGGAAAGCATAGGGAGCTTAGAAGTAGGCTCAGCCTTATTTTCCAGGTGTGTGAATCCAAAACAATGTTTCAATGACACTTATTTGAAAGAGAAATATAGTCAAAGATGCAGGCAAATAATTATAAGAAATTGGATGTGGGGGTATATTAAGTATGTCCTAATTTTGTTTCATTTTTTCTGTTCTAATTTTATATACATGAAAATTAGATACATGAAGACAAAATAAATGAAAGATATGCATTCCTTATTCTGAGATAAAGCAAACCCACATGAAACAGAGATTACATCACTGTGTATTAATTTCAATGAATATCCGCCAGTGGAAGAGACAGAGAGAAACAAAATGGTAGAATGCTAAAGCAAGGTAGATAAATTTTATGTGGCGATATCCTGAGTAGGAATGTAAAGGGGAGAAGCCATGTGGATAAGCTAGTAGGATACTGACCCAGATATGGCAGAAGTAACATACTAAAATTCTAGTAATCATGGCAGGATACACGTGTCTAGTTTAAAGAGTATGTGTTTTGGAAAAAAGACTAAACAAACTAAACAAAAAGTCAATATGAGAAGGTTGAGATTTTTAGCTCATTCCCTATACTTTAGAGAAGGAGAGGGACTTGAAACGGACTTAATGATCTACAATGCTTACATGATGAAGTCTTCATAAAAATCTCAAAAGTATGGGATTTGGAAGAACACATGTTAAATAACTTGCCCAATGTCATACGGTTAATAAGCACCAAGGAAGACTGTGTGAAATTCAGCCACTATATTCTAAGAACTAGCTTCTAAACCACTATTGTCTATTGCTTCTTCATAATCTAACTTAAAGAATCTAAGTACTATTAAAAATAAGAAATTACCCAGTGTTATAGTCCTCATGTTAAATAAAATATTAATAAAATGGCCAGACTTCTTTATTCTAGTAATGATATCACAGCCAGTGCAGAGAAGACTCCTGTCTCTTGTTTTGCAATTTATCCAGCAGCTGACTTTCTATTTAATGCTTTTTCAGTGATATGTTCTAAATCATGTTAAAGAGATTTTGTTGTATCTGACCTTAAATTGACACCAGAAAAGCCATTATCAGGGCTTATCTATTTCTTCAAGGCTGTGTAGGGAGAATTAAAGGTTCTTGTTTGTCTACAACTATTCAAAGATGCAATCATTTGGGTACATCTTGTAGCTTTCATGCGTACGTAGATTGTACAATATGCCTAACGGTCCTGTCGAAAGGGGACAATCTACCTGCCCACTTTCAAACTAGAGCTGCTGCATTTTCCTTTAATAATATGTGGAAAGTGGGGAAAATAATGCTAGAAGGGAAAATGTCTGCCTTGTCTTTGATGTGGAAGTTTTGGCATCATGAGTGAGAACTCGGCGGACTTCATCTCACTTGATGTAGGCAGGAGACTGTGGCTGGAGTAAGGAGTAGTGCATGGGAATAACTTAGAAATAATAATAAATGGCCAAAACCTCCCTTCTGAAAAGGTAAACAAGGATTGCTGCTAAAGAGACCTGAGCTAGGAAGGATGATGCCTGACTTTGCTATGTGGCCTCTATTCTCCTGTTTTGTATAACATTTATGAAAAGTTCTTCTTAATGATAAGATTCCATGCATTAGTAATAATAAATGAAGGATAAAGACGGATCAGTAGGGTTCATTCATTATTTGAAACCATTAAATATCATAGAGAAAACAGCAGGTGAGAGAGATAAAAAGAGAATCACTAATTCATATGGTCACAAGCACACTGGTTATCCAGAGCATGTCTTTTGATCCCAGAAAGTTTTATCTGTGAAACCTCAGACTTAATCTGCGACTGATCTGATCTGTGAAATGGGTAACATGATCTCTGTTGTAGAAACTGTCTAAGATTTAGACAATATTTCCAATAGTATTTGGTACATTAAAGGCACCTCATAAATATACATTGGTTAAATTGATGCCTAAAGTTTTCAAGTGGAAAAGTAATTGTACAATGATGTTTAGGTTCCTTTCCCTCTTGGATATTTTATTGAGAGTGGAAAAAAGTGAGGGTTATTTCTATTTTAAGAAGACCCATGGCCCAAGGGGAATATGAAAACTAACACAACTCAAAAGACCCAGGCAACCGGGTAGGGAAAACTCAGAAAGACAGGACACTGATACCAGAGGGCAGGAGGAAGAGCATGACCCTTAAGTAAAGAGAGGGGTTCAGTATTACCCACTCACAGAAGCCCAGATGCCTTCTCCTGCCACCTTAGCGGCCTTCGAGTTCCAGGTGACTAGTCCTGCAGTGATGGAAGAAAGTTAAAGTTTGATCATTCCAAACCACTCTGCAATGAAGTGAGAGGGTTGCCTGGAATGACATTAACAAAGCCTGTCCAAGCTTCTACCTCACTGACTATTGACATTCTTTTTTGGTTCCTCTAGCTTAAGAGATAGAGGATACGTCTCAGCTCAAAGACTTTTAGGCATAATAACTTGAAATTGATGTTTGATCAGCATTTTATACAGTGCATGTGTAAACTTTCAAGCTTGCTGTATAATAATCCTTCTCTGTCATGTGTGGAGCACTTTGGGCCCCTCTGGATGATGGATGTGATATGAATGGGAAGCATTATTATTATTTATGTTTCCTAATATGTCAACTCTATGTCCTCTGCCACAACAGACACTTCTTTCAAATGTGCAGTAAAAGCCCCCAAGTGATGCATTGTCAAAATATTTTTGAAATGAAAAAGCAAAATTAACCACAAACTGCCCCCTTGCCTCTATGAAAATAGCACTGCAACACTACCAGGGAAAAATCGATGTTAAATAATTAAAGCTACAATCAAATAAAAATCTAAAAGATGGGAATGAGCCCTGTGTTTGGAAGAAGTATGTTTTGGGAGACCTCAACAATGGTAATTTTGCTTTCCAATTAAAGTACAATAGCAAAAGCAAATTATCACGCAGAGTCTCCTCAAGAAGAACACAATGAATTTTGCTTTACTTAAGTTTTCAGTAGAGCCCTTTACTGTGTAAAGATTTGAGCAGAAAAGACACAAGATTAATTTTTCCTCTTTTCATTACCCATACCCAGATATCTTCTTATGACTCATCAATTTTAAAATATCTTTATGATCAGGAAGCACATATTTTAAATATATAGTGGATAACAAGTAACGAATGATGGATGCTAGTTTCTTGGTGGGTAAAATTTTTCTGCAACATTGAAGATTTTCTAAGAGTACTAGGTTTACTCCTTAGATTATGAGTTTCCATTTAGGGACAGATCACATTGATTCTCAGGAACTCTTTATAGAACATTGTTTAATTAGTGTAATTCTTACATTCTAAATCAGGATGGTATGGTATTTGAATACAGAAAGATGTCAATTTAAACATGATAGATAATTGACTATAGTATAATATACTTTTAAAAGATTGTAACTTGGATGCTTTCTCTTCAGTAGGAATGCATCAAAGGACCCTCTGTGAGCCGAACAAGCTAATGCACTTCTCTAAAGGTTTTGACTCCAGGCAATTCCAAAACAATAAAATAACATTTTTTCATTAACATACTAGTCACAATGTCATTCTGGCATAAAAGGCCAGTGTTTTTCCAGATGATCTTTTATGGTTTTTTTTTTTTTTTCCTTTTGTCTTGACATTAATGAACTGTGTATTCAGGAAAACAGTAGATATCAATGCCTGCCAAATTACTAATCAGATTTTCAAAGCTTGCTTTTATGCTGCTCAAAGAGCAGAGACCTCTGGTACAATGGAGGGAAAACTGGACAATTCAGGGAAGGGGGTCATGAAAATTAATGTGAAGGCATAATGGACCGATTCCAAATATGACTTCATGACAGAATGCTGTGACTTCAACATGTCTTTACTTACCTATTGCACTACAGTCATACCTCTTTTTTTCCCTTCTGAGTCTTATATAATATTTAGAGGTAAAGACGATCAAGACACATGTAAACTTTTTTATGGCTGTAAGGTCTCTTATCCTAAAATTCAGAGACTTTTGATTTGATTTGAAAAGTATGATTTTTATAGCTCAAGGCTACTGGTTATTTACATGCATTTTGAAGGAACAATTTCTTCCTTGAGCAATCCTGGTATATCCTCTTCTACCATGTCCTATTCTACCAGAGTAGACTGAATTTGACTGTTTCACCAACATTTAATTTGCTATTTATGCGGAACAGGCTGAATATGTTAAGGCCACATAACAGGGCATAGGAAATACTCTTTTTTATTGATCACAGCATCAATATAAAATAAAGAGGGGATAAAGAGAATTTTTTAAAAAAAATCAGTAAAAGGATGAGTTGGCAGGATTGAGAACACAGGGAAAGTGCTACTGGCAAATACTTCATAGGAAAATTTTATCAACAGATGAGGGAAAAGGCACAAGGTCAGGTAGCAAGCACACTGAACCTCCTATTCCCTAATCACTCCCTCTGCTTTGCAAACCCTTCCAAAACATTACCTCATCTCTGCTCTCACAGTCCCCAGCGTATAGGGTTCAGTTACTCGTCTGATCCCTTTGCGCAGCTGAGATGAACCTTCAGGCAGTTCCTTGTTGTCCTTACAGTTATCCCCTCAGTTTAGTTTGTAGTATTTTGATTTTAGACTAACCTTGCTAACAGGTCTGGAAGCTGTTCGAGGGCAGGTATACATCTTTCTTATGCTTCTTTTGAAACCTCTTTTGAATCCTTAGTCCTTAAGAGAGAGGTCTGATGGATTACAACAAGGCAGTTTCAGAGGATAAGTTTAGTTTGTAGTATTTTGATTTTAGACTAACCTTGCTAACAGGTCTGGAAGCTGTTCGAGGGCAGGTATACATCTTTCTTATGCTTCTTTTGAAACCTCTTTTGAATCCTTAGTCCTTAAGAGAGAGGTCTGATGGATTACAACAAGGCAGTTTCAGAGGATGTGATAGATTATTGAAGGCCAAATCTATCATTTTCAGCATATGTGTGTACATTTGTTAACTGTACACTGCAAAATTTCATACGCAAAACTCAACCAGCTGGGGTGCCCAATTACTTACAATTTTGTAAACAATGTGTCTTACATATTTTATAGCCAAACAATTACTGTGTATCATTCCCTATAAGAAGCGTTTATAAACACAAGTTTGTCTTTTTCTTAAATGACATTCCTGTTTAGTGTTATATTCATTATAATTAAACTGTTTTAATACCATAATGCTCAAGGTTCCTCCACAATTTCGTGTTTTTAATCCTAAAATTCATAATTGCATAGTGGAAATGTACTTAAGACATATTTTTGATTCAAAAATGCAAATGTTTCCAAACATAATTATTCATCTATAAACAATGCACCCACCTAGTCATTTTTCCCAGCAAGGCTTGTTCTCAGAGTATGCTTTTGTAGGTGACTGTTCTGAGGAATTAAATGTAATTCATATATGAGCCAGTAATAGAAATTTATATGCAATGATACTATGTTCTTGATAATTCCATATAAATTTAAAACAGTCAGAATGCCCTATTTCATTCCTTGGTGGTAGTTCTAGCAGGTTTAAACAGATCCAGGATGAACCAGTCATGGACGGGAGGAAAGCATTTATTTCTGCTTTAGCATTCCAAATTTAAAATAAATAAAGCTTTCTTTTCCTCCCATTTATGTTATATTACATGTATACTGAACATGTATAAACTATATTCAAATATGTATATACACACTTAACTACAGTAAAAGATCATTAAATATCTAACAAAATTCTTCCTGACTGTCCCATTCCTACCTCTTTCCACTTGAATAACTATAAATTACATTTCTCAATTTTTCCAGGGGGAAAAATACATTCAACTTGATCTCAAGAAAATATTTTTCTTATCTAGCAGTAAGACAGCAATTGTAAAATACACTAAATTAAAATATTCATTTAGTCCTTAGGTAGGAGGTTAAAGTGCATAATGCTTTAACAACGCAAGCCTTTTCCTAACTATTAGTAGATGCTGATTGCAACTGATGATGCCTGGTAGCTCTATCAAGCTTTTGCAAAGGTCTAAACATGAATAATGAAAAAGTAGTAAGTCAAGAGGTACCTGGAGTAACAGGCAGACTTGGCCTCGGAGTACAAAATGAAGCAGGACAAAGACTAACAGTTTTGCCAAGAGAATGCGCTGGACATAGCAAACACCCTCTTCATCAATACAAGCGACAACTCTATACACGGACATCACCAGATGGTCAACACAGAAATCAGACTGATGATATTCTTTGCAGCCAAAGATGGAGAAGCTCTATACAGTCAGCAAAAACAAGACCAGGAGCTGACTGTGACCCAGATCATGAACACCTTATTGCAAAATTCAGACTTAAATCGAAGAAAGTAGGGAAAACTACTAGACCATTCAGGTATGACTCAAATGAAATGCCCTATGATTATACAGTGGAAGTGACAAATAGAGTCAAGGGGTTAGATATGTTGTTTCATGCAAAGATGGACACAATAAAGGACAGAATTGGTATGGACCTAACAGAAGCAGAAGATATTAAGAAGAGGTGGCAAGAATACATAGAACTATACAAAAGAGATCTTCATGACCCTGATAACCAACACTAGACCGTTCAGGTATGACTCAAATGAAATGCCCTATGATTATACAGTGGAAGTGACAAATATAGTCAAGGGGTTAGATACGATAGATAGAGTACCTGTAGAACTATGGATGGAGGTTCGTAACACTGTACAGGAGGCGGTGATCAAAATCATCCCCAAGGAGAAGAAATTCAAAAAGACAAAATGGTTGCCTGAGGAGTCCTTCCAAATAGCTGAGAAAAGAAGAGAAGCAAAAGGCAAAGGAGAAAAGGAAAGATATATCCATCTGAATGCAGAGTTCCAAAGAATAGCAAGGAGAGATAACAAAGCCTTCCTCAGTGCTCAATGCAAAGAAATAGAGGAAACGATAGAATGAGAAAGACTAGAGATCTCTCCAAGAAATTTAGAGATACCAAGGGAACTTTTCATGCAAAGATGGACACAATAAAGGACAGAATTGGTATGGACCTAACAGAAGCAGAAGATATTAAGAAGAGGTGGCAAGAATACATAGAACTATATAAAAGAGATCTTCATGACCCTGATAACCACGATGGTGTGATCACTCACCATCCTGGAGCACAGAGTCAAGTGGGCTTTATGAAGTATCACCATGAACAAAGCTAGTGGAGGTGATGGAATTGCAGCTGAGACTTTTCAAATCCTAAAAGACGATGCTGTGAAAGTGCTGAAACGCAATATGCCAGCAATTTTGGAAAACTCAGCAATGGCCACAGGACTGGGAAAGGTCAGTTTTTATTCCAATCCCAAAGAAAGGCAATGCCAAAATGTTCAAACTACCGCACAATTGTACCTATCTCACACGCTAGCAAAATAATGCTCAAAATTCTCCAAGGTAGATTTCAATAGTATGTGAACCAAGAACTTCCAGATGTTCAAGCTGGATTTAGAAAAGGCAGAGGAACCAGAGATCAAATTGCCAACATCCATTGGGTCATAGAAAAAGCATGAAAATTCCAGGAAAACATCTACTTCTGCTTCATTGACTACGTCAAAGCCTTTGATCACAACAAAAGCCTTTGTTGTGTTGATCACAACAAACTGTGGAAAATTGTTCAAGAGATGGGAATACCAGACTACTTTAACTGCCTCCTGAGAAATGTGTATGCAGATTAAGAATCAACAGTTAGAACTGAACATGGAACAATCGACTGGATCCAAATTGGGACAGGAGTATATTAAGGCTTTATATTGTCACCCTGTTTATTTAGTATATACAGAGTACATTATGAGAAATGCCAGGCTAGATAAAGCACAAGCTGGAATCAAGTTTGCCAAAAGAAATATCAATAACCTCAGATATGCAGATAACACTACCCTTATGGCAGAAAGCAAAGAGAAACTAAAGAGCCTCTTGATGGAAGTGAAAGAGGAGAGTGAAAAAGCTGGCTTAAAACTCAACATTCAGAAAACTAAGATTATAGCATCTGACTAAGATCAAATGCCATAATCACTTCATGGCAAATAGATGGGGAAACAGTGGAAAATGGAGACAGACTTTATTTTGGGGGGCTCCAAAATCACTGCAGATGGTGACAGAAGCCATGAAATTAAAAGACACTTGCTCCTTGGAAGAAAAGCTACAACCAAACTAAACAGCATATTAAAAAGCAGAGACATTACTTTGACGACAAAGGTCCATCTACTCAAAGCTATGGTTTTTCCAGTGGTCAAGATGTGTATAAGAGACAGCCCTCATAGAATGGATTAATGCTGTCATCCACAGCATGTGGTTGAATGCTGGAGAGCTCCCAGATACTGTGAGTAAATGGCATACCTATACCAAGCTGACCCAAGTGGTAAGAGAGCTAGGCATGAAGCTTAACCCAAATACCCAAGGCCCAGGTGATGAACATTTTACTGGCAGGATGCAAGATGCCATTCTGAACAATGTCCCATCCACCACTTTTGGATCCCTGACTGCTATTCTTGCCTCCTATGTGGGGTGCCCCATTTATGGGGTGACATCAATGTAACTAGTTTGAGAGAAATAGAGGGACAGTGACAGCAGGCAAAGGGAATTAGAAATGTGAAGACTCTGAAAGGGGCCTAAGCAGTCAGGGGTCTTCTCTGGGTTATGCAGATGTAAATGTGGGCTGATTTGTGTGAAGGTATACTGTAAAGGCTGTGTCCTATGATTCACTATTAACTTCTTATTCTCTTGCAGATTTAGCACAGTGTGAAAGCATTTGGAATCGTGTGGGTGGGCTGTGAACACCACAAAAATCCTCTCCTTGAAGGGATGGGCTTAGTGCCTGTAGGGGATATTGTGGACCCTTAATAAAAACCAAGCAGGAGTGGAGTTGCCCCTGTGGAGGCTTTCCTGTGAGTTCAAAAGGACTAACAGTGGGCTGGACTTGGCCATGGAAGATAAAGTCATTCTATGTGTAGTGGGAGGCTCTTCTAGCCCCATGAGAGCAAGATTTGCAATATGAGTTCCAGGTATTGTCTGGCATTGGATTTTGCTCTGTATTGGGGATGTAACTGGTTGTTGTAGTTACTGCTGTTGCAAGATGTAAATCAAAGGTCACCAAGGAAATACTGCAGAAGATGCACTCTGTGTAGACTGTGAGGCAGGAGACCATGAAGGGATGGAATATAGGGAAAGAGCAAATTAAGATGGTGTGCTCAGGCTTTCTCACCCCATGGCCTCTCATTTTTGCCCCACATTTCATAAATAATGGTTATGTAACAGCTAAGATCACTTATAGCACTGTGCATGTATGTCTCAACATAGTCACTTGGTCACAGGTTGTGTGTGGTTATGTTGTGTTATGTTATGTATGCTACTATGGCTGCTGTGCCAGCCATAAGGGAATAAATATATCTGCTGTTCCTATGGCTCCTTGCATTTTCTTCCAGCCTCTTAGAACATGCCTTGCCTGCCATGCGTTCAGCAAACAGTGCCCACAGTGACATACAGTGAGACAATTGGCACTATGAGCAGGATCAGCAATACAGTATGCAAGTAAATTTTTTAATGCAATATTTCTGTGTTAGCATTTGCTATATTGTCATTTCCTTTATTATCCAGATCAGCTTAAATGCAAGATTTCTTTTTATTATTGGTAACAATAATGAATATTTGAGAATGTTTTCCATAGTAAGAACTTCTGTTTCCTTGGTTTCAAAATCACTTGATAAATGATTCTTCTATTGATGGAAGTGATCAAGTGGTACAAAAAAGATCTTCACGACCCAGATAATCATGATGGTGTGATCACTCAATTAGAGCCAGACATCCTGGAATGTGTAGTCAAGTGGACCTTAGAAAGCATCACTACAAACAAAGCTAGTGGAGCTGATGGAATTCCAGTGGAGCTATTTCAAATCCTGAAAGATGATGCTATGAAAGTGCTGCAATCAATATGCCAACAAATTTGGAAAACTCGGCAGTGGTCACAGGACTGGAAAATGTCAGTTTTCATTTCAGTCCCAAAGAAAGGCAATGCCAAAAATGCTCAAACTACCACACAATTGCACTCATCTCACATGCTAGTAAAGTAATGCTCAAAATTCCCCAAGCCAGGCTTCAGCAATATGTGAACTGTGAACTTCCAGATGTTCAACTCGGTTTTAGAAAAGGCAGGGGAACAAGAGATCAAATTGCCAACATCTGCTGGATCATTGAAAAAGCAAGAGAGTTCCAGAAAAAAACATCTATTTCTGCTTTATTGACTATGCCAAAGCCTTTGACTGTGGAAAATTCTGAGAGAGATGGGAATACCAGACCACCTTACCTGCCTCTTGAGAAATCTGTATGCAGGTCAGGAAGCAACAGTTAGAACTGGACATGGAACAACAGACTGGTTCCGAATAGGAAAAGGAGTACGTCAAGGCTGTATACTGCTACCCTGCTTATTTAACTTATATGCAGAGCACATCATGAGAAATACTGGGCTGGAAGAAGCACAAGCTTGAATCNGACGACAGAGAATGAGATGGTTGGATGGCATCACCAACTTGATGGACATGAGTTTGAGCAAGTTCCAGGAGTTGTTGACGGACAGGGAAGCCAGGTGTGCTGCAGTCCATGGGGTTGTGAAGAGTACGGCATGACTGAGTGACTGAGCTGAACTGAAACACGAATAAGTCTTTTAGAAAGGAAGAGGAGACACAATGTCATCTCTTCAGGTCTCAATGCTGCAGGAACAGTGCTAATCTGAGGTATCTGCTGGAGTTCTAAGCAAGGTTGTTTTTTCTAATTGAAGGACCAAGTTGCTTTGGAGTGTTTATTCTCTGAGATGTCTATGAAGTGTATCTATGAAACTTGACGCTGTTGTCTGTGTAAGATCTGGGCAAGCTGGATATGGCCAGTATAGTAGGATGAAAAGGTGTTTTGCTTAGAAATACGCACAGATTCTTATCAAAATCTATGGTAAGCAAAAACAAGCAGTAAGCATACTGCAAATCTCTTAGACAAAGATCATTCTGTTTGTTGTTTTTACATCTCCTATGGAATTTATCACATAGTTCCTAAATGCTTCCAGTGTAGAAATATTATAAGAAGCATCTTTTTAAATAAATAAATTATTAAAGACTCAAATGCTAGCCTTTATTTCACCAAAAGAAATATAGTTAAAGGAGCTGAGAATGTTAGTTAAAACCAAGGGAATTCTTTAGCGCTGCCTTCCTAGACTTTAGAATTCTTAAAAGTGTTAAATAATCAAAACATTTTGAAAGACTTGAAAAAACAGAGTCATCTTTAACATATATTTTTCTAAATCATCTATTCAAAAATCTACTGTCTTTATTACTGTACAAAAAGATAACTCAAACACCATGGCTACAAAACAAATGTTGGCAGGTAATAAAAAATGATAAATAACTTTTCTAATTATTCCAATCCTGGTTACTAACTCATAGGGAAAAAAAAAAGTGGCATCTTACTGCTTTCTAATTTAGAAAGCATATTAATTCTTAAAGTTAATGATTCGATATTGAGAATGACTAGATTTTCTAACACAATTAACTGCCTAACACAAGAATCTTGTCCTCCTCAACATAATGTAAGTAAAGATATAAATCATTTAGAAAAACAGAGGATTACACTTAGTACTAGTCACTCAGTCATGTCCGACTGTTTGAAACCCCATGGATTGTAGCCTGTCAGGCTTCTCCGACCATGAGATTTTCCTGGCAAGAATACTGGAGTGGGTTGCCATTTCCTTCTCCAGGGATTACTCTTAGCTCCAACTTAATGTTTGGGTAAGCAAAAAAAACAAAAACAAAAACAAAAAAAACTAAAGGATGTGTGTAAAATTTTAGAATTGTGATATAAATCTGAAATTTAATACGATCATGGTCAAACAATTACAGATAAGGTAATAAAATGTATGGTCCCTCTCCTAGAACTTTAGAACAATATCAAGACAGTACAAAATAACTTCAAATTCTTTATTTTTAAAAACCAGAGAAATGTTATTACGTTGTGTCCTACATTTTCATTTTACTATTTTTCTGAAATCTATGATGAAGAGTTGCTGAAATGTCAAGGAATGAAAACATTAAGATTTTTATTCAGTGACCTGTAAATTTATTGGTTGTCAGAATCTCTTATACAGTAGGCAGCAGTAAAGCTTCTATGGCAACCAAATTCTATCCTTAGCTAATGCTGGGATTCAGTCTCCACGAATATTCCCAATTCTTACTAACATCGAGTAGCACTAAATCACTGTATCGTCTTCCAAGGGACTGAGTGTCCTTCCTCGCTGATAGCCAGGGAAGAAACAAGGATACACTGAAGACACTGATTTGCAGCAGGTGCTAGGACTTGCTTGATAAATGTACATATGCATGTCAGTCTCTGTAATATATGAGAATCCATAAAACCACAAATCACTGCCAAGTGTTCCTCTTGTCCTTTTTGAACAGAAGTCACACAACTTTACCTAAGTAAGTAAGTTTGGGTGCTACTTCTCTAAATGAGATTTTGATTAAGAATTATTATATTTGAAAGTCTTTTTACATTCATTACTTATATTTTTCGATGCCATTTCAAAACATGTGATATAAGTTATAAAGAAACACTGATGAGCTTATAGTTGCCTAGGCACTAAATTCAACTAAAAATGAGCCCAAGAACATTAAAGGGGTTAGTGTCAATTTTTTTTTTCTGTGAAAAATCATTATGTTTTCTCCTGCAAATGTGTTCAATCTGGTGACCAATGACAGGTTTGCAATGAAAATCTGAGACTGGTTTTTACTTACTTTGAATCAAAGGTTAATGCAGGTTTCATGGATATTTATTCAGTATCACATTTTAAGAAAGAGGGGGAGGGCAAAAGCAAAGCTAATGGAGTCATCTTTTTAAAAGTAGTTCAGTGGGATAATTGCTGTACTGCCATTCACTTCAGGGCCAAACTTGTTTAAAGAGATGGTCTCCTTTGGAGCTTATCCAAGGAAATGTAGATATTCAAGTAACAAGTCATTGTGAGGTTGATGGACAGATGGCCACATTGCATAATATAATATTTAGTGCATGTTATATGTAATTTTCAGAAAAGTAAAGTTGTCCTCTCATACATATGTTGTAACATAACAAAACTAGTTTGTATATAGCATCTAGAAATATTAAGGATGATATTAACATATCTGATATTTACACCAAACACTGTACACAGATTATTTCATATAATCCTCATAGCACTCCAGGAATTAGGGGCTCTTATTATCATTTTATAGATGGAACTACGTCTCTTTCTATATATTGCTAGTTCTTGCTGAAATCAAGTGGCAATTCATCATTCTGTTGTCTTTCAAGGGACTGTATCCTCCCTTCCTCACCGATAGGGAAGAATAAAGAATACACTGAGGAGAGTGACTTGTAGAAGGTGCCTAGGCTTGCTTGATATATGTACATATGCATGTCAGAGGGGTTTAAATAATGTCCCTTATATACCACAGCAGATCAGATAAGGAACTGAGACTGAATTTAAGTATAATCAAGACCTTATGCCTAGAGCACTAAGCTATAATACCTATGAACACAAGGTACCAGTTTTGTCTTGTATGTTGTGCTAAAATATCTTACATTCAGAAATATCCTAAGGTTAAACTGAAGAGAAATAATAATTGCCCTGTCTTATGCCCTACTTTCCCTGAATATATTTAACACCTTACTTTTACAAGATNCCCTGAATGTTGTGTGTTCAGGGTCCATCCACACAGGCTACATGAATCTGTAGCCTGATTCAGAACGGCTGGTGGATCAGGAGTCAGGAGTCAGGTGGATGAACAGGATGAACGAAAAGGCCTGGCTCCTTTTCATGCCTGCGTAATATTCCACTCTGTGGGTGGACCTCATGTCGTTTACCCATCCATCAACTTGATGGACAGTTGGGCCCCTTTTGTGTTTCGGCGATTGTGACTAGTGCTGCTGTGAAGATTTGGGCGGGCCATTTTGTTTGAACCTAAGTTGCCATTCCTTTGGGTCTATATCCAGGAGTAGAATTGCCGGGGTGCAAAATGAAGTCAAACTTTCCCACATTGGCATCACCCTTTCCATTCACACCAGAGGTTGTGGATGAGTCCTGCTATCTCCAGATCCTGGTTAACTTGCTCATTTCTGTTTCTCAGACTAGACCCATCCTAGTGGGTGTGGAGGTTAGCAGTCTCATGTGGCGAGGCCATCACGGACCAGCTTTGTGAGTTTCTAACTCATTGTTCGGGATGAGCGAGGGAGGGATGGCCGTCCTTCTCACCGGTCAGATTCTGAGCTCAGCCAGACAGTCCCCAGGGGTGGCTCCTCCACACATCTATCTGTTTCTCCTTCCCACATGTCCGGGACCCTCATCAGCTCTTGAATTGACAGTGATGTTCTTGATTGCCCATGGGAGATGCAGTCGGTGGCCCGCACAGGCCACACCCCTCCCTCCCAGGGATGGCTCATCACACGCTTGGCTTTCCATTCGCCCGGCTGGAGAAGCTGCCCCAGTGACACCTGGTTTCCTTCCGTCTCTTAAACCCTTATGACAGCGTCAGGGGTGACAGCTGCTAGAAGGACGTGTGTTTAAGATGCAGATGCTATAAGGCGGCAGTGAGTTCCTGAAGTACGTGCTGTGTTGTGGCCAAATTATGGGGGTACGGGTAGGGGCCTGGTGCAGAGTGTCTGGGCCCGGGGCTCCCGAGATCCCATCCAAGAGGCGTCCCCCTTGTGACTTGCTCGTGAGGGCAGATCCCCCGTCGTGGTGGGGCTGTCCCGAGCCAGCCTGGGTGTCTGGACCACACTTGGATTCTGTTTGTTGAGCTCAGATGGGACTCCGGGTGCCCCATGAAATGAACGAGGCTGAGCCCACTATAGGGCTTGGGGAAGGACCTCCAGCTTCATGGCTGAGCGTGGCAGGGGGCAGAAAACCTAAAATGCACCCGAGGTGGGGGGGCTTTGACACAGCAACCAGCTCGAGGGGCGATGGGAGTATTTCTCTAACACGTACGGATGTTCCCCCAGGCAGGGGGCCGCAGGCGCTGGGACGTCCCTGTGTCTGGCATTTCCAGAGATGTTTGTTAGCTACGTTCACTTTATTTGTTTATTTGCTTTTGACTGCAGTGAATTTTTTTTTTTTTTTTTTAATTGGAGGCTAACTGCTTCACAACGTTGTGGTGGTTTTTGCCAGACATCAACGTGAATCAGCCCTGGGTGCAAATGGCTGTGTGCGGCTTTCCCTAGTTGCAGCGAGCAGAGGCTACTCTCTGGGGTGTGTGGGCTTCTCTTGTTGTGGAACACGGGGCTCAGGAGTGGATGGGTGGGTAGGTAGATGATGGACAGATGGACAAACGGACAGATGTGTAGATGAAAGCGGGCTTCCCCGGTGGCTCAGCTGGGAGAGAATCCGCCTGCAAGGCAGGAGACCCTGGTTTGATTCTTGGCTCGGGAGGAGCCCCTGGAGAAGGGACAGGCTAGTATCCAGTATTATTGGGCTTCCCTGGTGGCTCAGACTACAGAGGAAAAACTTGCCTGCAGTGTAGAAGACCTGGGTTCAATCCCTGGGTCAGAAGGATGCCCTGGAGGAGGGCCTGGCCACCCACTGCAGTATTCTTGCCTGGAGAATCCCCATGGACACAGAAGCCTGGTGGGCTACAGTCCACGGGTTTGCAAAAGAGTCAGACAGGACGGAGCGAGTAAGCACAGCACAGCAGAGAGAAAAGATGCACAGAGAGGTTCTTGGGAGATGGAGAGGTAATAAGACTAGAGGGAGTTTGTGTTTCTGAAACTGGTGTTTCTGAGGGTCTCACACAAGGCTTTCTGGTGGCAGGCTCAGTTTTTGTGGCTCATGGGTTTACTCGCCCCACAGCATGTGGGATCTGCCCGGACCAGGGGTCGAACCCGAGTCCCCTGCACTGGCAGCTTGATTCCACACCAGTGGGCCACCAGGGAAGTCTGCTAAATTCACTTGAATTCCAAGCCTGCGCACAGACAGGCCAGGGCAGTGAATCCTTTCCGAAGGTGGCCTTGCATTGATGACCTGGGCAGCTCTGGTCTCTTCGCTGAATGGAGGGGCACAAGTGCAAAACCCACACCCCTGGCCGATGCTCTTTAGGGGTGGACTGACGCTCCAGGACCCGGCCCAAGACTGGGGCCGCGTCTTTCCCGAGTCCACGCTGCCCCGGACAGATGCCGCTGGCATGAAATGACAGGAGACTCTGGAGTTTGCGTTTCTGAAGCTTGGCCTCATGGGAGCCTCTTGTTCCAGAAGCAAATGGGGATTTTCTTCCCGAGTGCGCTCTAAGAGCAGCGTGGGTTTCTCGAGGGATGATGTGCATCCGTTTGCATATATAGAGAGACAGTACATACGTCTGTAGGTATAAATCAGCGTGAGGGTAGCTGAGGACAGAGGGTAGCAGATGAGATGACAGCGTGAGGGCAGCAGATGACAGAGCCCAGGGATGAGATGATAGATACATAAACAGACAGATGATGCAGATACACAGATGAGAAGCGTAGACAGGTGACAGAAACTCGGTAGGCAGGTGGGAAGACTGGGGATTGATGGGTGGACAAGCTGACACATGTGTGGGAGGAAGAGGTTGCTGATAGATGGACAGACACGTAGCAAATGGAAAACAGGTGGGCAGATAGATCAGACAGATAGATGAATGTGAAAGCGTTAGTCACTCAGTTATGTCTGACGCTTTGTGACCCCGTGGACGGTATAGCCCGCCAGGCTCCTCAGTCCATGGGATTCTCCAGACAAGAACACTTGCCTTTCCCTCCTCAGGGGACTCTCCCTGACCCAGGGATAGAACCCAAGTCTCCCACGTTGCAGGTGGATTCTTCACCATCTGGGCCACCAGCAGAGCCTGACATTGAAGAACGGAGAGAGGAATAGATGATAGATAGCAGAATGATGGATTGGATGGATGCTAGCTAGCTAGAGAATGGATAGACAGTTGGTAGATAAGACAGACAGGTGGGCGGTCACTTGACTGTTAGTAAAGATCAGTGGATGGATGGGTAGAGAGATAAGACAGATAGGTGGGCAGGTACTGGATTGTTAGTAAAGACAGGTGCATGGATGGATGGGTAGAGAGATAGGACAGATAGGTGGGCAGGCACTTGATTGTTAGTAAAGACACGTGCATGGATGGATGGGTAGAGAGAGAATGATGGATGGATAGACAGACACCAACCTGATAAGACAGGTGTATGGATGGATAGATGGATAAATGGACAGACGTATGCATAACAGTAGCGTAGATTATTGATGGACAGATAATAAAAATAGGTGGAATTTGTGTTTCTGAAACTGGTGCTTCTGAAGGTCTCACAAGGGCAGCTGATTTCAGGACCAAATCAGAGTTTTCTTCACACATGTGTTCTAAGATTAACACGGGCGTTTATGGAGGGACAGTGTGTGTGCATATGTATATATATAGACAAAATTAGATACATATATATTAGATTTTAGATGAGATTAGCTCATAACGGAGAAGGCAATGGCACCCCACTCCAGTACTCTTGCCTGGAGAATCCCATGGATGGAGGAGCCTGGTGGGCTGCAGTCCATGGGGTCACGAAGAGTCGGACACGACTGAGCTACTTCACTTTTACTTTTCACTTTCATGCATTGGAGAAGGCAATGGCAACCCACTCCAGTGTTCTTGCCTGGAGAATCCCAGGGACGGGGGAGCCTGGCGGGCTGCAGTCCATGGGGTCGCACAGAGTCGGACACGACTGAAGCGACTTAGCAGAAGCAGCAGCAGCAGCTCATAATAATGATAGATACATAGATTATATAGGTGATGCAGATATATAGATTAGATAGATAGATGGTAGAAAATTGGTAGGTAGGTAGATAAATGATTGATAGATGAATAAACGGACAGATATATAGATAAAAGATATATAGAGCATTACTGATAGATGGATAGATAATAAAACATTGGTGGATAGAAAGATGAATAGGTGAGAGTAGAATGGTAGATTGATGGACGGATGGATGGATGGTAGATAACAGATAAGATGGGTAGATACTCGACTGCTAGATAAGACAGGTGAATGGATGGGTGGGTGGATGGACGGATAGATAGATAATTATGGGTGGAGAGACAGATACCTTGGAGAAGGAAATTGCAGTCCACTCCAGTATTCTTGCCTGGAGAATCCCATGGACAGAGAAGCCTAGTAGGTTACAGTCCACGGGGTCGCAAAGAGTCGGACACGACTGAGCGACTTCACCTTCACCTAGACAGATACCTAGATCGATAGATAAGACAGACAGGTGGTATGTTGGTAGGTGAATAGATAAGGATAGAGGGATAGATACCTAGGTCATGTAGACAGGTGGATGGATGGAGAGACAGATACCTAGATCAATAGATAAGAGAGACAGGTGATGGATGGGTGGATATGTTGGTAGGTGAATAGATAAGGATAGAGGGATAGATAGGTATCTAGATTGATAAATGATAGACAGGGGAACGGATGGGTGGAAAGGTATATAGGTACATGGGTAGGTTGGTAGCTAAACAGATAATGATAGATGAATAGATAGCTAGGTAAGCTACGTGACTGGATGGATAGACAGATCCCTAGACTGCGAGATAAGACAGACAGGTGAATGGGTGGGTGGGTAGATAGGTGGATAATGGAGAGAAATCTGTTACGAGGAATTGGCTCATGGTGCCACGGAGGCTGACAAGTCCTGAGGTGTGCAGGTGAGGCAACAAGCCGGAGACCCAGGAAGAGCTGATGCTCCTGTTTAGGTCCGCAGGCAGGAGGAGAGCCGGGCCCCTCTGGAGGAGCCGGGCAGGAGGGATTCTCTCTCCCCTCAGGAAGGTCTGCGGCTCTGGGCTGCCCAGCTGATTGGACGAGGCCCACCCGCGCTGGGCACAGCCATCGACTCGTCTCAGCTCACCCATGTGAGTGCTCGCCTCATCCACAAACATCCTCCCAGACACACCCACAGTCATGCTTAACCAGCTACCTGAAGCGCCAGACACACCCAGAGTCGTGCTTAACCAGCTCCCTAAAGCGCCTGCAACCATCGGGCAGACACATACAGTTCATTCACTCGGAGCTCACCTGGTGCGGCCAGTTCCGTCCGCATCTCTAGTTACGAATTTGGCACGTGCATACTCAGTCATGTCTGAGTCTCTGCGACCCCATGGACTGTAGCCCGCCAGGCTCCACTCTGCATGGGACTCTTCAGCCAAGAACACTGGTAAGTCAGTAAGCAAGTGTTAATCACCCAGTCGCGCCCGACTCTTTGTGAACCCGTGGACTGTAGACCGCCAGGCTTCACTCTCCATGGGATTTTCCAGGCAAGACGACTGCAGTGAGTTGCTGTGTCCTTCTCCAGGGGATCTTCCCAACCCAGGGATCGAGCCCGGGTCTCCTGCATCACAGACAGACGCTTTACCATCTGAGCCACCAGGGAAGTCCAAAGAGCCTCTTACCATGAAGTGATGGGACCGAATGCTATGATCTTAGTTTTTTTTTTGAATGTTGAGTTTTAAGCCAGCTTTTTCACTCTCATCTTTCACTTTCATTAAGAGGCTCATTAAGAGGCTTCATTAAAAGAGCCTCTTAATGAAAGTGAAAGATGAGAGTGAAAAAGCTGGCTTAAAACTCAACATTCAAAAAACTAAGATCATAGCATTCGGTCCCATCACTTCATGGCAAATAGATGGGGAAACAACAGAAATAGTGACAGACTTTATTTTATTGGGCTCCCAAATCACTGCCAACAGTGACTGCAGCCATGAAATTAAAAGATGGTTGCTCCGTGGAAGAAAAGCTATGACCAATCAGACAGCATGTTAAAAAGCAGAATCATTACTTTGCTGACAAAGGTCCGTCTAGTCAAGACTATGGTTTTTCCAGTAGTCATGCAGGAGTGTGAGAACTGAACCATAAAGTAGGCTGAGTGACAAAGGGTTGAAGTTTTTGAACTGTAGTGTTGGAGAAGACTCTTGAGAGTCCCTTGAACTGCAAGGAGATCAAACCAGTCAATCCTAAAGGAAGTCAGTCCTGAATATTCATTGGAAGGATTGATGCTGAAGCTGAAGCTCCAATACTTTGGCTACCTGATGTGAAAAACCAACACATTAGAAAAGACTCTGATGCTGGGAAAGATTTAAGGCAGGAGAAGGGGTCGACAGAGGATGAGCTGGCTGGATGGCATCACTGACTTGAAGGACATGAGTTTGAGAAGCTCTGGGAGTTGTTGATGGACAGGTAAGACTGATGTGCTGCAGTCCATGGGTCGCAAAGAGTCTGACATGACCAACCAACTGAACTGAACTGAACTTTTCAATAATCTTTCAAACGAGTTTTATGGTGTTCCCATTTTATGGATGTTTCATCATGTTAAGCAGCTTGGTAAAGTTTACCTACCAGCTCGTAAATGGATAAGTTAGGAGGAGAATATAGGTTTGTTTCACAGCTAACATCACGTTAACTCTCAGTCCCAAACTAATTTTGGAAACATGTAAGGGAATGACTTTAGGCTAATCCTAAATACATTACAATGAATTCTTAAAAACTGCTACTGGCATTTTTCTCATTGGTTTTGTGGCAGATGTCAATTTCTTTGTTTTCTGTATCCAGTTATATGACTTGCAGATGTGGCATACTGAGTGGGGGGAAAAAAAAAAACTTAGAAAATATATGGGGCAAGCAGAACAAATTACTAACTGCCACTTATTAATGCAGGAAACTAGCCTCTCCACCGGGGAAGGCAATGGCACCCAGCCCCAGTACTCTTGCCTGGAAATCCAATGGATGGAGTAGCCTGGTGGGCTGCAGTCCATGGGGTCGCTAACAGTCGGACAGACTGAGCGACTTCACTTTCACTTTTCTCTTTCATGCATTGGAGAAGGGAATGGCAACCCACTCCAGTATTCTTGCCTGGAGAATCCCAGGGATGGGGGAGCCTGGTAGGCTGCCGTCTATGGGGTCACACAGAGTCGGACACGACTGAAGTGACTTAGCAGCAGCAGCAGCCTCTCCACCAACTCAAGCCCATTGTCTACCTACAAGAATGGAAGAAATCCACTCAATTCAAACTTTAGTATCTCTTCAATATTTGAGACACTTGCTTTCTGAGGCACCAGACTTTCTGTGTTTAAAACAGAGACTTTTTCTTTCTCAAATGTGACCCTGAAATGTCCTTGAATTTTAACATCAGGAGGCTTACTGCAGTGGTCTGGAGAGCCTAGTTCATCATAAAATCATTCTCTACTTTTCAACACCAGATAAATATCTCTTCCCTGCATACTGCTTAAAATGGTCACTTCCTTCCCATGGTTATTTTTATTATTCATGTCATCAGATTCAGCAACGTGAGATCTATTTAGGGGGAACATTTCATCAGTTACAAAACATAAAGCATACTTTTGCCTCTCAAAGGGTTTATTGACACCTTAAATAAGTTCTGAACTGTTCAGCAAGTTACAAAGAACACACTTTACTTGAAAACCATTAAAAGTGCATACTTGGAATAAAAAATTGAAAAGCTGAAGTTTAACAAGGGACACACTTCTTCTCCTTGTGACTCATTAAATATATTATTATTTTAACCCGGGGAGTGAATTCTTTCATTTCTCTTTAAGAACATACCACCCAAATGATGGAGCATGAAAAATAAGACAGTTTGAGAACAACTCAGAGAAATGAGTTGATTTCATGAGGTTCTGATGTTCTTCTCACTAACCTTGATGCTTTCCCTTTCTTGCCTCACTTTAATCTATTTTCTACACAGCATCCAAGAAATCTTAAATTGTAAATCAGATCATGGCATTCCTCTGCTTATTCCCTTCGCTGGTTCCCCCTGTTCGAGAAATAAAACTTGAGGACCTACCATTATCCTGCTGTTTTTGTGTATTCCAGTCTGTCTCCTAAATAAGGGCCATTTTTAATTTAACACCTTTACTCAAACTACACTCACTTCCCAGGACATCTTGCCATCTGCACACCTAACAGAATCTTCCTCTACCTTAAGATCTATCGTGAGGTCCACCTCTTCCACTGAGCTTTCCCTGATTGTTGCAGTGGTAAATAACTTCTCATTCCTATTGGTTTGGTTTCATGCAGGCTGAGACTTTGTTTTCAAGATCTCTGTGTTTATACCCATAGCGATTTGCACAGTGTCTTGAGGACAGCAAGTATTGAGACCATAGGGTGAATGCAAAAGTAAGGGAGGCTGTGGAGAACAACAAAAAACTGTTGGCATATTTACAAGTTCCTTTGCCTTTCTCCAATTTTTCTTACTTCTGTCCTTGATCATGACCATATAAAATGTTTACCAGCTATTCAGAGGGAGTTAAAATGTTGCTCTTTAAAATTCTTTTGTAGAGATACTGATGGAGCTTTTACAATTCTATAAATATAGAGAATTGTGTGCATGCTTCCTCTTTAAAGACTGAATATTACCCAGTCTTTCTAGCTACAACAAGGAGACATCAGGCCTTTTAAAACAATAGACTCAGTTTCTAAAATAATAAGGTCTTTTTTATTCTCAGGGTTTCAAACAATCTGACTATCCTTCAATAGTCCTGTGAATAGATGCAATCATCTCATTCCCTAAGGAAAGAAAATCAATCACATAGTGTGTCCTACTGAATGTCACACAGGTTGTCAGTGTAAGAGTTAAAAAAAAGGGGATTCTCACTCTTTGGACACATTCCAACCATCTGAGTAGGCAAAGCCACAGAGCACCACCGGGGCCTGATCACCTACACACAGCCAAGGTCCTGGAAGGCCTGGCAGCTAGTGAGCAGGGACACATGAGCCACCAAATAAATGGATAGAAAGCCAGGCCACTAAGCAGTCTCCAGAAGAATCTAACCTCCCCTCTTCCTTTCCTCATTCTACAAAGTCTCAAAATACTTAAAAAAAATAAAATCCTCTAGTACGTCCTAGATACTTCATTGGCCCTCTTCTGACAATGATTATATGAGACAAAGTGAAATTCACGGGAATCTTCAACTGTGATGACTTGAACAATGAACCCATCTCCCTTACGACCAAGGCCGTGTGTTGAGTTCAGATATAATCAAGATATAGAAGCTATCATCATGGACTTTGCAATGTTGTTAGTAAGGTAGTTACTATGGAATGCATTGTGTTGCCCACAGATTCACATGTTGAGGTCTGTGATATTGTGACGTAAGATATATGTATTTTAGTCTTTGTTCGTGGCTCCTGAGCAGGGTTCCTGAAACCTTTGTAATTTCCTAAGTGATAAAGGTGGTAGTAGCACCTTTTGTTCTAGTCTGTGACCCTGTTTCCTAATACTGAACTCCTAAATCCCTGGGAATTTCCTGGTGATAGCAATGTGTTTTCTTCTAAAAGGGCAACTCTTGGGTTTCTGGAGAGCTTATGGATGGGAGCTGCTTACTAGAAAGATGATGAGTAGAAGCCAGAAACGTTCAGCCTCACCCTCATCCCCTATTTTGGGGGGAGGGGAGGACCAGAGATTGAGTTAATAATCAATCATGCCTACATCATAAAGCCATAAAAGTCCCTTAACTATAGGGTTTGGAGAGCTTCTGAGTTGGTGAACATACCCATGTGCTGGGAAGGTGGCATACCCTAATTCCACAAGGACAGATCTTTGTGAATCTTCTGGACCTTGACCTAGGTATCTCTTCATCTGCTTATTCATTGGTGTCTTTTATTACTTTTTTTAAAACTATATAATAATATGGTAAATGTATATAAGTGTTTCCATGAGTTCTATGAGCTATTCTAGTAATTACTGAATTTGAGGAAGGCATTGTGGGAACCCCAGTTTGTAGCTGGGTGATCAGAAGTACAGCTGATAATCTGGGACTTGTAAACTGATGTCTGAAGTAGGAACAGTTTTTTCTGAGTTTCTTAATTTGTGCCATCTAACCCTAAATCTAGGTAGGTAATGTAAGAACTGAACTGAATTATAGGACATCTAGCTGGTGTCAGAGAATTGTTTGGTGTGAGGAAAGAAATCTACATGTTTGGTGGCCATAAATATTGAGAAGAAAGTGGTGAGTAGAGGATGAAAACAGAGGTTTTCCTTTCAAAGCCCTAATCCCAACATGACTGCAACTGAAGATAATATTTTCAATGGGTAATTAAAGGTGTGTGTGCTTAGTCACTCAGTCATGTCCAAGTCTTTGTGACCCCATGAACTGTAGCCTGCCAGGCTTCTCAGTTTATGGGGATTCCCCAGGAAAGAATACTGCAGTGGGTTGCCATGTCCTCCTCCAGGGGATCTTCCCAACCCAGGGACCGAACCCAGGTCTCCTGCATTATAGGTGGATTCTTTATCATCTGAGCCACCAGGATACTGGATTAGGTAGCCTATCTCTTCTCCAGGAGATCTTCCTGACCCAGGAGTCAAACTGGGGTATCCTGCATTGTAGATGGATTCTTTACCAGCTGAGTTAACAAGGAAGGCCTGGTAAAGGAGGTCATTAACTGTGAAGGAGGTCACTAGGGTGAGGCCCTAATGCAACAGGTTTGACGACTTTAGAGCAAGAGGATGGTGAAGAAATTTCTTTCTCTCCTTACATACACACCAAGGAAAGATATTGAGAGCACACAGTACAAAGATGGCTGCGTACAAGTCAAAGGGGCATTAGATTGAAACCTATCTTCCAGCACTTGATCTTGACTTCTTGGCTTCCAGAACTGTGAGAAGTAGACTCCCACTGTTTAAGCCACCTAGTCTATGGCATTTTGTTACAGCAGCCTGAACTGCCTAAGACAGCAGTAGAAAACTTTAGTTTGCAGTGATTCAAGTACAGGATCCACCACTTATTAGATGAGAGATTTGAGGGAATTTCTTAGCCTTTTCCTTAATAATCACAAGGGCTTCTTCTGAATGGAGATTATACACATATTTTCTTCCAAATATTATTGAGGGTTTAAATGAGAGAGTACACATAAAGTATATGGCATGATGATACAAATACTCCAAAGACACACATGCAACCTAACATTTAAGAAATCTGGGTAAATGGGTCATGTGAGCGTGCTAAGTTGCTTCAGTTGTGTCTGACTCTTTGTGACCCTNGGCTGCCGTCTATGGGGTCACACAGAGTCGGACACGACTGAAGTGACTTAGCAGCAGCAGCAGCCTCTCCACCAACTCAAGCCCATTGTCTACCTACAAGAATGGAAGAAATCCACTCAATTCAAACTTTAGTATCTCTTCAATATTTGAGACACTTGCTTTCTGAGGCACCAGACTTTCTGTGTTTAAAACAGAGACTTTTTCTTTCTCAAGTGTGACCCTGAAATGTCCTTGAATTTTAACATCAGGAGGCTTACTGCAGTGGTCTGGAGAGCCTAGTTCATCATAAAATCATTCTCTACTTTTCAACACCAGATAAATATCTCTTCCCTGCATACTGCTTAAAATGGTCACTTCCTTCCCATGGTTATTTTTATTATTCATGTCATCAGATTCAGCAACGTGAGATCTATTTAGGGGGAACATTTCATCAGTTACAAAACATAAAGCATACTTTTGCCTCTCAAAGGGTTTATTGACACCTTAAATAAGTTCTGAACTGTTCAGCAAGTTACAAAGAACNCCTTCCCATGGTTATTTTTATTATTCATGTCATCAGATTCAGCAACGTGAGATCTATTTAGGGGGAACATTTCATCAGTTACAAAACATAAAGCATACTTTTGCCTCTCAAAGGGTTTATTGACACCTTAAATAAGTTCTGAACTGTTCAGCAAGTTACAAAGAACACACTTTACTTGAAAACCATTAAAAGTGCATACTTGGAATAAAAAATTGAAAAGCTGAAGTTTAACAAGGGACACACTTCTTCTCCTTGTGACTCATTAAATATATTATTATTTTAACCCGGGGAGTGAATTCTTTCATTTCTCTTTAAGAACATACCACCCAAATGATGGAGCATGAAAAATAAGACAGTTTGAGAACAACTCAGAGAAATGAGTTGATTTCATGAGGTTCTGATGTTCTTCTCACTAACCTTGATGCTTTCCCTTTCTTGCCTCACTTTAATCTATTTTCTACACAGCATCCAAGAAATCTTAAATTGTAAATCAGATCATGGCATTCCTCTGCTTATTCCCTTCGCTGGTTCCCCCTGTTCGAGAAATAAAACTTGAGGACCTACCATTATCCTGCTGTTTTTGTGTATTCCAGTCTGTCTCCTAAATAAGGGCCATTTTTAATTTAACACCTTTACTCAAACTACACTCACTTCCCAGGACATCTTGCCATCTGCACACCTAACAGAATCCTCCTCTACCTTAAGATCTATCGTGAGGTCCACCTCTTCCACTGAGCTTTCCCTGATTGTTGCAGTGGTAAATAACTTCTCATTCCTACTGGTTTGGTTTCATGCAGGCTGAGACTTTGTTTTCAAGATCTCTGTGTTTATACCCATAGCGATTTGCACAGTGTCTTGAGGACAGCAAGTATTGAGACCATAGGGTGAATGCAAAAGTAAGGGAGGCTGTGGAGAACAACAAAAAACTGTTGGCATATTTACAAGTTCCTTTGCCTTTCTCCAATTTTTCTTACTTCTGTCCTTGATCATGACCATATAAAATGTTTACCAGCTATTCAGAGGGAGTTAAAATGTTGCTCTTTAAAATTCTTTTGTAGAGATACTGATGGAGCTTTTACAATTCTATAAATATAGAGAATTGTGTGCATGCTTCCTCTTTAAAGACTGAATATTACCCAGTCTTTCTAGCTACAACAAGGAGACATCAGGCCTTTTAAAACAATAGACTCAGTTTCTAAAATAATAAGGTCTTTTTTATTCTCAGGGTTTCAAACAATCTGACTATCCTTCAATAGTCCTGTGAATAGATGCAATCATCTCATTCCCTAAGGAAAGAAAATCAATCACATAGTGTGTCCTACTGAATGTCACACAGGTTGTCAGTGTAAGAGTTAAAAAAAAGGGGATTCTCACTCTTTGGACACATTCCAACCATCTGAGTAGGCAAAGCCACAGAGCACCACCGGGGCCTGATCACCTACACACAGCCAAGGTCCTGGAAGGCCTGGCAGCTAGTGAGCAGGGACACATGAGCCACCAAATAAATGGATAGAAAGCCAGGCCACTAAGCATTCTCCAGAAGAATCTAACCTCCTCTCTTCCTTTCCTCATTCTACAAAGTCTCAAAATACTTAAAAAAAATAAAATCCTCTAGTACGTCCTAGATACTTCATTGGCCCTCTTCTGACAATGATTATATGAGACAAAGTGAAATTCATGGGAATCTTCAACTGTGATGACTTGAACAATGAACCCATCTCCCTTACGACCAAGGCCGTGTGTTGAGTTCAGATATAATCAAGATATAGAAGCTATCATCATGGACTTTGCAATGTTGTTAGTAAGGTAGTTACTATGGAATGCATTGTGTTGCCCACAGATTCACATGTTGAGGTCTGTGATATTGTGACGTAAGATATATGTATTTTAGTCTTTGTTCGTGGCTCCTGAGCAGGGTTCCTGAAACCTTTGTAATTTCCTAAGTGATAAAGGTGGTAGTAGCACCTTTTGTTCTAGTCTGTGACCCTGTTTCCTAATACTGAACTCCTAAATCCCTGGGAATTTCCTGGTGATAGCAATGTGTTTTCTTCTAAAAGGGCAACTCTTGGGTTTCTGGAGAGCTTATGGATGGGAGCTGCTTACTAGAAAGATGATGAGTAGAAGCCAGAAACGTTCAGCCTCACCCTCATCCCCCATTTTGGGGGGAGGGGAGGACCAGAGATTGAGTTAATAATCAATCATGCCTACATCATAAAGCCATAAAAGTCCCTTAACTATAGGGTTTGGAGAGCTTCTGAGTTGGGGAACATACCCATGTGCTGGGAAGGTGGCATACCCTAATTCCACAAGGACAGATTTTTGTGAATCTTCTGGACCTTGACCTAGGTATCTCTTCATCTGCTTATTCATTGGTGTCTTTTATTACTTTTTTTAAAACTATATAATAATATGGTAAATGTATATAAGTGTTTCCATGAGTTCTATGAGCTATTCTAGTAATTACTGAATTTGAGGAAGGCATTGTGGGAACCCCAGTTTGTAGCTGGGTGATCAGAAGTACAGCTGATAATCTGGGACTTGTAAACTGATGTCTGAAGTAGGAACAGTTTTTTCTGAGTTTCTTAATTTGTGCCATCTAACCCTAAATCTAGGTAGGTAATGTAAGAACTGAACTGAATTATAGGACATCTAGCTGGTGTCAGAGAATTGTTTGGTGTGAGGAAAGAAATCTACATGTTTGGTGGCCATAAATATTGAGAAGAAAGTGGTGAGTAGAGGATGAAAACAGAGGTTTTCCTTTCAAAGCCCTAATCCCAACATGACTGCAACTGAAGATAATATTTTCAATGGGTAATTAAAGGTGTGTGTGCTTAGTCACTCAGTCATGTCCAAGTCTTTGTGACCCCATGAACTGTAGCCTGCCAGGCTTCTCAGTTTATGGGGATTCCCCAGGAAAGAATACTGCAGTGGGTTGCCATGTCCTCCTCCAGGGGATCTTCCCAACCCAGGGACCGAACCCAGGTCTCCTGCATTATAGGTGGATTCTTTATCATCTGAGCCACCAGGATACTGGATTAGGTAGCCTATCTCTTCTCCAGGAGATCTTCCTGACCCAGGAGTCAAACTGGGGTATCCTGCATTGTAGATGGATTCTTTACCAGCTGAGTTAACAAGGAAGGCCTGGTAAAGGAGGTCATTAACTGTGAAGGAGGTCACTAGGGCGAGGCCCTAATGCAACAGGTTTGACGACTTTAGAGCAAGAGGATGGTGAAGAAATTTCTTTCTCTCCTTACATACACACCAAGGAAAGATATTGAGAGCACACAGTACAAAGATGGCTGCGTACAAGTCAAAGGGGCATTAGATTGAAGCCTATCTTCCAGCACTTGATCTTGACTTCTTGGCTTCCAGAACTGTGAGAAGTAGACTCCCACTGTTTAAGCCACCTAGTCTATGGCATTTTGTTACAGCAGCCTGAACTGCCTAAGACAGCAGTAGAAAACTTTAGTTTGCAGTGATTCAAGTACAGGATCCACCACTTATTAGATGAGAGATTTGAGGGAATTTCTTAGCCTTTTCCTTAATAATCACAAGGTCTTCTTCTGAATGGAGATTATACACATATTTACTTCCAAATATTATTGAGGGTTTAAATGAGAGAGTACACATAAAGTATATGGCATGATGATACAAATACTCCAAAGACACACATGCAACCTAACATTTAAGAAATCTGGGTAAATGGGTCATGTGAGCGTGCTAAGTTGCTTCAGTTGTGTCTGACTCTTTGTGACCCTGTGGTCTGTAGCCTGTTAGGCTGCTCTGTCCATGGGACTCCCCAGGCAAAAATACCGGAGTGGGTTGCCATGCCCTTCTCCAGGGAATCTTCCTGATCCAGGGATCGAACCGCCATCTCCTGCAGCTCCTGCATTGCAGGCAGATTCTTTATGAAGTCACCGAGCAGGCCCAAAATGTGCCAAGTGAGTGGGAAAGAGAAAAACGGCTGTTAGGTTCTGGAGGAGAAAATGGTCTTTTTGCTTGGAAGAGTTAAAGAATGACCAAAACACTCTTTTTCCTTCAACTTGACTACATTTTAGACAGGTTTCTTTCTGGCTATGGGCAACAATTTGCCTTTTCTTACAGCATTTACTTTTGAAAAACATAATTACAAATTCTTTCCCTACCCCCCTTTTAAATATATATAAATCTCCTTAAAAGGGCTTCCCTGGTGGCTCAGAGGTTAAAGCATCTGCCTGCAATGAGGGAGACCTGGGTTTGATCCCTGGGTTGGAAAGATCCCTTGGAGAAGGAAATGGCAACCTACTCCAGTATTCTTGCCTGGAGAATCCCATGGATGGAGGAGACTGGTGGGCTACAGTCCACAGCGTCGCAAAGAGTCGGACACGACTGAGCGACTTAACTTAAATCTCCTTAAAAGCTTCTTACTAGTTTTATGACCTAGGGAATGTCCTTCTCAAGGACCTGGGAGTCAGTTCTTCGAAAGGTAATTATCAAGAAAGATAACATCCCTATTTCGCAGACTCTGTGGGAGGATAGGAGTCTATCTTAGGTGAGATCCTCTTGAAAGTTGTAAAACTGTCTCCTGTCATGAAGAAATAAGAAAGTTTTATTTTCCCTTTGTGTAAGGCCAAAACCACTCTGCTTATTTAACTTATACGCAGAGTACATCATGAGAAACACTGGGCTTGGAAGAAGCACAGCTGNGTGAGTCTGAGAGAACTCCAAGAGTTGGTGATGGACAGGGAGGCCGGGCATGCTACAATTCATGGGGTCGCAAAGGGTCAGACATGACTGAGTGACTGAACTGAACTGAAGGCCAAAATAGCAAGCACAGGTGACCTGTGAGCTTCTACCTTGTCTTGAAAAAAAAAACTCCGGCTCTTTGATCCAGTGGAGGTCAATTCAGTCTCTCTCCCATATTGCAGTAGTCATGAATAACGACTTTGTGCCTGGTTGTGAAACTTTAATTTTTTTACTTTGATGGGAAACATTCACAGATAACATAAAAACTGAGATATGCTACAAAGTATGGCTTAGATATTGGTTTGGTCATCTATATTACTTAGGGAAAAAAAGTTACATATAATTTATTAGCTAGCAGCAACTAATTAGGGCATGTCTCAATCCTTTATTTAGGATTATTATTGAGAATTTTATCAAGTATTGCAATAGTTATTTAGAGAGCACCTACTAAGTGTCTTTGGAGATTTTAAATCCCTACACTAACATTAGAATCTCATGGCACTGAAGTCTTGTATACATTTCTAGGAAACTGATCACACATTTAATTTTTTGCTTATGGGTGGTAGGAAGGGAGATAAAGGAGTATTTAGTTCAAAAATGTAAAACATTACCTACAGTAAGACTGTTTTCTGAAGAACTCTTTGTGATATAGCAATATAGACCAATGTGGAAAGCATATCTTTCTTTTTACTAAATGAATATAAAGTTATATAAATCTAATATGTGAATGATTCTTAGACAGGTATTAACATTCATCTGTATGACTAATGCGGAAAGTTTCATTAATCTATGTAAGAAAACCAGTATGCTTAGATGAAAATCTTTTGCTCAAACTCAGGTTATGTTATTACACTGTTAATCTTGATGTATTTTTTAAAGAATTTAGCATATTTTTAATCAAGCACAATAAATTACAAATGGAATCCAAAAAGGTATCCAAAAAGACTATTTCTCTAATTACTGTGATTATCTCTAGTAAAATATTTTTCTTTCTTTTTCCCTACACATATCCATTTAAACTATAAATCAGAATTTATCAGCATAAACTAATAAAATATAATTTCCTTAGTCAGATTTTGAGTTACTTTTTCAGTATAAAATACAGTCACTTAGTCACCCAGAAAACACAGAATTTAGTCATCTTTTAGCTCAGTGAGGATGGAAACAGTGAACAAAACCATATTGCCAATTCTCACATTGTCAGAGGCAAATCACTTGCTCAGCCGTATATCAAATTATGTACTAAGAAAACATCAATGCACAGGGAAGAGAAATGCAATTTGTCTCATCCAAATGCATCACGTAAAATGACCAAGTGCTGTTAAGAGCTAGAAATGTGTCTCAAAAGACTCTCCATGTCTGCATCATTCCGAGGTTGTTTAGAACTTCAACCCTTTTAGAGAGAAGTATTGAAAGATAAATCTAGTTCTCAGTCCTTAATTCACCACTTACAGACGAAGCCATTTTTTTCTTGCAGAACATGTCTCCTGGTCTTGCTAGTTTTAAATAAATGTCTCTGGCCTTCCTTAGCAATGTACTAATTCTAGTAAAATGACACAATTCCCCTTACTCAATCCTAAAAAGAATGAATATATTATCCATTTTAACAGATACAATATGTTAAATAATTCAATACAAATCTTAAAAAAAAAGAGGTAATATCTACCATTCAGTTTGAATCCTTTTGGATAATAAAAATGATAGATACACTACTTCATTGTGACTAGCCAGCCATTATTATTAGGAATATTATGATTTATATATATGTATTCTTGCCTGGAGAATCCCAGGGACGGGGGAGTCTGGTGGGCTGCTGTCTATGGGGCTGTACAGAGTCGGACACAACTGAAGCAACTTAGCATATATATTTTTAAGTCTGATAATATGTGCCAGAGAGAAAAAGCACATTTTTTGGTGCTTTGTGTAATAGATATTTGTCTATTTGTCCATTTGTAGTAGACATTTTCTTGCCCATTCCCTATGCAAATTAGAACAATTAATATTTCCTTTGACTGTCTTGGAGGATGGAAAATTTGACCCGAAACTTTTCTGTGATACTGCTAGAATTAATTAGGTGGCAGTATTAAAGACTGATTGGAGACAAGACTGGGATATTGTCTTGTCGACATTCAAAGTAGAGAAACAGTTTGATGAAGGGAGGAAAGGAAAAGAAATTCAATTTTAGAGAATTTTATAAATGAAGTAGGTCACGTCATTGAGAATAAACTTGTAGATTTTGGTAATTACATTAAAATTCCAATTTGAGAGCTCAAGTCTGTTTCAGATTCAGGGCATCTATGGTTTGAACTGTGTCCACTGAAAATCCATATGTTAAAACTCTAACTCCAAATGTGACTGCACTTGGAGACAGAGCCTTTAGAAGGTAATTAAATGAAGTCATAAGTGTGTGTGTGTTAGTCGCTCTGTTGTGTCCAACTCTTTACAACCCCAAGGACTGCAGCCTGCCAGGCTCTTCTGTCCATGGAATTCTCCAGGCAAGAATACTGGAGTGGGTAGCCATTCCCTTCTCCAGGGGATCTTCCCAACCCAGGGATTGAACCCGGGTGCCCTGCATTGCAGGCAGATTCCTTACCACCTGTCATAAGGGTTGGGATGCTAATCCAATAGGAGTAGAAATTTTATAAGAAGAGGAAGACAAAGAGATCCCTTTCACCAGGTGTCCATACCTAGGAAAGACTATGAGAAAACAGTGAAAAGGGAGCCATTTACAAGCCAGGAAGGAAGGTCTTACCAGAAACCAAATTATTTGTCACCTTGATTTTGTACTACTCAACCACCAGAATCCTGAGAAAATGTTTAAACAACTCAGTTTGTGCTGTTTTGTTACAGTAACCAGAACAGACTAATACAGAAAGGAAACCATACATTTTTACTGGACTCTTACTATAATCATCTTGACAGAAAAGCTGAGTTCTTTCCAATCTGACATATTTTTGCTTTCATGTAATGGCATTTGTTGCTGCCCTTGTGGCTCAGTGGTAAAGAGCCGCCTGCCAATGCAGGACAGGTGCTTCAAACCATGGGTCAGGAACATCCCCTGGAGAAGGAAATGGCAACCCACTCCAATATTCTTGCCTGGGAAATCCCATGGACAGAGAAGCCTGGCAGGCTACAGTCTCAGTTCAGTTCAGTCCAGTTTGGTTGCTCAGCCGAGTCTGACTCTGCAACCTCATGGACTGCAGCATGCCAGGCTTCCCTGTCCATCATCAACCCCTGGAGCTTGCTCAAACTCATATCCGTCAAGTCGATGATGCCACCCCACCATCTCATCCTCTGTTATCCCCTTCTCCTCCTGACTTCAATCTTTCCCAGCATCAGGGTCTTTTCCAATGAGTCAGTTCTTTGCATCAGGTGGCCAAAGTATTGGAATTTCAGCTTCAGCATCAGTCCTTACAATGAATATTCAGGATTGATTTCCTTTAGGATGGACTGGTTGGATCTCCTTGCAGTCTAAGGGACTCTCAAGGGTCTTCTCCAACACCACAGTTCAAAAGCATCAATTCTTCAGTGCTCAGCTCTTTTTGTAGTCCAACTCTCTCACATCTGTACATTACTACTGGGTAAATCATAGCTTTGACTAGATGGACCTTTGTTGGCAAAGTAATGTCTTTGCTTTTTAATATGCACTCTAGATTGGTCATACTTTTCTTCCAAGGAGCAAGCGCCTTTTAATTTCATGGCTTCTGTCACCATTTGTAGTGATTTTGGAGTCACTGTTTCCATTGTTTCCCCTATTTATTAGTCTATGGGGTCACAAAAGAGTCAAATGCAACTTAGCAAATAAAACAAAAATAACAGCATTTATTACTGTTGCTGCTGCTGCTGCTAAGTTGCTTCAGTCATGTCCGACTCTGTGCGACCCCATAGATGGCAGCCCACTAGGCTCCTCTGTCCCTGGGATTCTCCAGGCAAGAATACTAGATTGGGTTGCCATTTCCTTCTCCAATGCATGAAAGTGAAAAGTGAAAGTGAAGTCGCTCAGTCATGCCCGACTTTTAGTGACCCCATGGACTGCAGCCCACCAGGCTCCTCCATCCATGGGATTTTTCAGGCAAGAGTACTGGAGTGGGTTGCCATTGCCTTCTCATTACTATAGTAGCTCAAAATTTTAGCAAGTTTAACTTGAATGTGACTTCATACATTTTAAACTGGGTTCTGTGGATCAAGTTCAGAAGCTCTCTAAAATGCTCAAATTGCATGCAGACTGTGTTGTACACATATTGTTTCCTGAGAAAATAATTTATGTTTTTATTCTTATTAACAAAGGAGTGTGTGCCAAAAAAATGAATTCAAAGTGGCATAGACACTGTGTAGAGCTACCAGGGAGGTTCTATGAAGTTATGGTTGATATATTCACAACTGGAAATGAGTGATTCAGTGGTAATATCATCTAATACTGGATATTTTAAAATATTTGATAGTAATTAAGCCTGTCAAAGAAGGTCTTTCACATGACTGTTTTTTAATGAAGATACTATCTAGTTTCCTTTCCTAATATTTTTTTCTAAAGCATTTATCATTATCTAAGAGATGATATGTTTTGCTTATGCAATTTACTCATATTTTCCTTACTAAAATGTAAGGATCATGAGAGTAGAGTTCTTAATCCATTGTTTTCATTACTGTTTCCACACTGCCTAGAACATTGTCTTTCCTGTACTAGATGTTTCACACATGTATTTAGTAAATGGATGAAATAATTCCAGTGTTTGAATGTGGTTATGAGTAATGCTCATATACATATAGAACTATGCCTTAATTATTTCTATAATATTCCCTTTCCTCTCTAATAATGTATTTTCTGTGTTGATTTATTTGAGTATTGATTCTGAAGTCCACTTGGATAATTTATGCATAGTCTAAAAAATTAGTAGGTTTTAGGATTGGGAGCAGGAGGAGAAGGGGATGACAGAGGATGAGATGGCTGGATGGCATCACGGACTCGATGAACGTGAGTTTGAGTGAACTCGGGGAGATGGTGATGGACAGGGAGGCCTGGCATGCTGCAATTCATGGGGTTGCAAACAGTCGGACACGACTGAGTGACTGAACTGAACTGAGCAGACATAACTGGCCTGTACTAGGTAGTCACTGAAAATTTCAATTTATTATTTTAAATTGAAAATAAAAGTTTGGTTCTATCTTAAATAGAGTNCTCTCACATCTGTACATTACTACTGGGTAAATCATAGCTTTGACTAGATGGACCTTTGTTGGCAAAGTAATGTCTTTGCTTTTTAATCTGCACTCTAGATTGGTCATACTTTTCTTCCAAGGAGCAAGCGCCTTTTAATTTCATGGCTTCTGTCACCATTTGTAGTGATTTTGGAGTCACTGTTTCCATTGTTTCCCCTATTTATTAGTCTATGGGGTCACAAAAGAGTCAAATGCAACTTAGCAAATAAAACAAAAATAACAGCATTTATTACTGTTGCTGCTGCTGCTGCTAAGTCGCTTCAGTCATGTCCGACTCTGTGCGACCCCATAGATGGCAGCCCACTAGGCTCCTCTGTCCCTGGGATTCTCCAGGCAAGAATACTAGATTGGGTTGCCATTTCCTTCTCCAATGCATGAAAGTGAAAAGTGAAAGTGAAGTCGCTCAGTCATGCCCGACTTTTAGTGACCCCATGGACTGCAGCCCACCAGGCTCCTCCATCCATGGGATTTTCCAGGCAAGAGTACTGGAGTGGGTTGCCATTGCCTTCTCATTACTATAGTAGCTCAAAATTTTAGCAAGTTTAACTTGAATGTGACTTCATACATTTTAAACTGGGTTCTGTGGATCAAGTTCAGAAGCTCTCTAAAATGCTCAAATTGCATGCAGACTGTGTTGTACACATATTGTTTCCTGAGAAAATAATTTATGTTTTTATTCTTATTAACAAAGGAGTGTGTGCCAAAAAAATGAATTCAAAGTGGCATAGACACTGTGTAGAGCTACCAGGGAGGTTCTATGAAGTTATGGTTGATATATTCACAACTGGAAATGAGTGATTCAGTGGTAATATCATCTAATACTGGATATTTTAAAATATTTGATAGTAATTAAGCCTGTCAAAGAAGGTCTTTCACATGACTGTTTTTTAATGAAGATACTATCTAGTTTCCTTTCCTAATATTTTTTTCTAAAGCATTTATCATTATCTAAGAGATGATATGTTTTGCTTATGCAATTTACTCATATTTTCCTTACTAAAATGTAAGGATCATGAGAGTAGAGTTCTTAATCCATTGTTTTCATTACTGTTTCCACACTGCCTAGAACATTGTCTTTCCTGTACTAGATGTTTCACACATGTATTTAGTAAATGGATGAAATAATTCCAGTGTTTGAATGTGGTTATGAGTAATGCTCATATACATATAGAACTATGCTTAATTATTTCTATAATATTCCCTTTCCTCTCTAATAATGTATTTTCTGTGTTGATTTATTTGAGTATTGATTCTGAAGTCCACTTGGATAATTTATGCATAGTCTAAAAAATTAGTAGGTTTTAGGATTGGGAGCAGGAGGAGAAGGGGATGACAGAGGATGAGATGGCTGGATGGCATCAAGGACTCGATGAACGTGAGTTTGAGTGAACTCGGGGAGATGGTGATGGACAGGGAGGCCTGGCATGCTGCACTTCATGGGGTTGCAAAGAGTCGGACACGACTGAGTGACTGAACTGAACTGAGCAGACATAACTGGCCTGTACTAGGTAGTCACTGAAATTTTCAATTTATTATTTTAAATTGAAAATAAAAGTTTGGTTCTGTCTTAAATAGAGTTGAAGTAATATACTTTTTTATATTTCATTCTTCCATTTCATCACACAACGAGGGTTATGTGATGCTAAAATGAGAACATTTTATTGACTGCACATCTCAGGAAGAAATAAAAGCCAATATAACTTGGTTATTTGTCATAAGAGAGGCTACAGATGGGGAAGTTAAATCAACAGTTTGGATCATTTCCAAAACACATCTTTGTAGCATCCTGAGATTTTTTCCCTGGTATCTGCATTGGAGTATCAGTGTTTCTGACCTTCTATGAGTTTTTACCACTTGAATCAAGGTATCATATTGTTTTATTCCATTTCAGGCTGCTGTAACAAAGTATCACAGCTTGAGTGGCTTATAAACACAGACATTAAATTTTATAGTTCTGAAAACTAGAAGTCTGAGATCAGAGTGCCAGTATGGTTGAGCTCCATTGAGGACCTCCTGCATTTCACATTGCTGTCTTACAGTATCCTCACAAAGAGAGCACAAAGAGGAAGCAAACTCACTCTTCCATGGGGGCTCCACCCTCATGATGTCATCTAACGCAAAGTACCTCTTAAAGACCCCACCTCCTCATGCCTTCCCTTTGGGGATAGGGTTTCAACATATGAAGTTTAGGGGAAGAAAAACATTGGCCATAATGAGTATTTTTCTAATTCCAACTATCTGGATTTTCCTTCCCACATAGTTTCACTCTTTCTACCCAATTAGTAGAAGAGGAGTATTCTTTTCTGTTTCTTAAATTTTTTTTTGACTAACAAACAATGCACATTATTAATTTCTGCCAGATATTTATGTAGATTTTATAATACTGTCAAGGTGAGTTAAAGCAAAATTCTGGAACTGTATTGTAATTCAGATAATATTCTTATCTTCAGAGGGGAAAAACAATGACTTTAAGTTTTGACATTGTTATGGCCTAAAGCCTTGAATGAAAAAATTTTGTTAAAAAAAATAAAATATATGACAATCACAAAGCATATATTAAGAGAAAAATAATACAATACATAAAACTGAGGAAAATATGGAGGTATGTGGGTTTATGTGTAAAGCAGATATAGAAACAAGTGACAATGGCAAGTTTATTTATTAAGAGCATGACAGGTTATCAATAGCTTTATATTTATACCTATAACCATATTGAAGAAGGCAATAGAACCCCACTCCAGTACTCTTGCCTGGAAAAGCCCATGGACGGAGGAGCCTGGTGGGCTGCAGTCCATGGGGTCACTATTAGTTGGACACGACTGAGCGACTTCACTTTCACTTTTCATGCATTGGGAAAGGAAATGGCAACCCACTCCAGTGTTCTTGCCTGGAGAATCCCAGGGACGGGGGAGCCTGGTGGCCTGCCGTCTATGGGTCGCACAGAGTTGGACACAACTGAAGTGACTTAGCAGCAGCAGCAGCATCATATCCATATCTATACCCTGTATCTCAAAATAGATTCATGTACTTTGTCCTACAGTGATCTTTGAATTACGTGATTTTTGACCATCAAAGTTTGCTGATAAATAGCTCGAAAGACGAGAGGGGAGAAAGCTAACTACAGGACTGAAATAGCACCTGCTGTCAGCTGAACAAATGAGCTCTTCTGATACTGCATGTGCCCAGGAAGGAATGGCTACCACCACCTGACACACTAGGAGACTGTCTTCAGAGCAGAGTGGGTATAATTGAAATACCCAGTATTAGAAATGCTAGCAACTTTTTCAGGTTTTGACAAATCTGTATGCTTACTGGTTTGTCTTCACTGGACTTTTTAGCTATTAACAATATATGTGACAACATGATTTTATCATTTGGTGGTCTGGAGCATAAATATTAACACAGGTCTCATTCCTTAAGTTGTGATCAACTATAATCAAGGCCACATTTCTTGTAATTCCTGTCCTTGAATGTGGGCTGACCCTGTGACTTGCTTTATCACTGAAGTTGAAACGGCATTAGGCAAGTTCTGAGCCTGGCTCAAGAGATTCTGCACACTTCTGGTCTCACTCATGGAATTCTGATTGAGCTGGCTTCCTGGAGTATAAGACACATGTGGAACATAGGTACATTGTCCCAGTTGTTGTAATTCCTGTCCTTGAATGTGGGCTGACCCTGTGACTTGCTTTATCACTGAAGTTGAAACGGCATTAGGCAAGTTCTGAGCCTGGCTCAAGAGATTCTGCACACTTCTGGTCTCACTCATGGAATTCTGATTGAGCTGGCTTCCTGGAGTATAAGACACATGTGGAACATAGGTACATTGTCCCAGTTGAGCCATCTTAGATCAACCAGTCCCTAGGAAACCCAGTAGTGGATCATCAACATAAGAACAGACCCACTGTGATCAGTCAAACCCAAACACAGCAGAGGGTAGACAAACCACCTAGCTGAGCTCAGTCCAAATTGCAGAATCACAGAATCCTGAGCTAAATCAATGTTTCTAGTGGCTAAGTTTAGAGGCAGTTTGCAACATAGCAGAAACTAATTAAAACACCAAGTAAGTGGGGGAATTTTTTTTTTAAAGGCAGAACAACATTTGTTTTATTCCAGTTTAATTAAATAAATAAAACAATTTTCTTTAAGTAGGGAGAAACAGTTAATTTTGAAATGATAAAAGATAAACAATAACTACATAAGGCTATTAAGTGTCACATGTGGTTAGGTTTGAATGTAAAACGTGTCTCTGCTTTGTATTTGTTAGTTTCTGAGTTTCTCTTTAGCAAAGTAATCAGTACTTTTGCTCTAATTAATTGGCAAATGTTTTTTGAAGTTAAAGTAGAAAAAAACCTAGAATCTAGAAAATAAGAAAAATCCTCCGTTCTTCCAATACTACTCTAATCTCTCTAATATTTCTGTTCCTGACTCTCTGGAACAAACTGAAATTGGATATGAAGACAAAACTATACCTTGCTTTTCAGTTTGGCTTTTCTTCATTGATGAACAGAGCATTATGAAGTCAGAAATATAAGGCTGTTTCTTTCTAAGATTTCATTAAAGATAAGCTATTTGAGAGAAAGAAGACTATTTTGCTGACTTGCCACATCATCTACTAAAAATGAATGACAATAAAATAATGAAAAAGAACTCAGGCCTTATCAATCACAGAGTCATTTAGAATTTTGTGATTGCTCTTTGAGTCCAAATGATTATAGCTAAACTTTGTCAAACTAGGAAGATTAAAAGATTCTTTGAAGTTGCATAAATATAATACCCTATATACTCAAGCCATCAGAAGCTGCTTCAAAAGGTTAAGTTAGTAGGGTGAAGGAGCAGGAAACTCAGAATTCAGAAATAATAAAGAATGTTAGGCTTTTTCTTCATATTTCACAATCTGTTGATTGTAAACTCAGTTAATTGGGAGTATAGAGACTTCTCATCTGTGTTTTGAATGTGAAAAGCAATGCAAAGGGCATTCTTTTCTGGATAGTGACTAAACACAGTACCAAAATATTTCATTTCCTTTAGTCATGGCTGCAATCTCAAAGTCCATTTCAAGTTGGGGAAGAATATTGATGCTTTTGTCTCTCTCCCTCTTGAGGCCCCATGAAAAAGAAAAGCTAGACGAACCTGTGTTGTCTGTAAAGCCTCTCAGTGGAGAGAAAAAGTATGCAGTCAACAAAATAAAGAGCTTTCCAAACACTAGCAGAAGACTAGAAATGGCTGAAAAAGAGCTGGTGAGTGGGAAAAGCAGAAAAATGCACAGCTTGGAATACAATGCAGAGAGAAACAGGGGATAAAGAATCATTGACAGCTAATCTGGAGAAGACACGGAAGATCAGCAGAAAATACATATAAAAGTCAAATCCATTGGCATCCATCTACTTTTTGACATTGTGAAAGGATCTAAGATGGTCCCCAAAGATCCTCAACTCCTGGCATTGATGCCCTTTTGTAATTTCCTCCCCTCGGGCATGGATGGGCTAGACTAACTGCAGCCATGATGGGATGTCACTCCTAAGATTGAGTCATGAAAAGTCCATGGCTCCCATCCTAAGTGATTCCTAGATTCTACCCCCAACTCTCCTTCCACTCTAAGATCACTTGCCATGGGGGAAACGAGCTGCCAGAATTTATGAAGAAGCCCTATACCCACATGTGAGAGAATAAGCCATGTAAGTGAACTGGAAAGTGAATTCCCACCCTCCAGTCAAACCTTCAAATGAGATGCAGGTTTGGTCAATGGCTCTCACTGCAGCTTCATGAGAGTCCTTGAGCCCAAGGCTCTTAGCTAAGCTTTACTCAGATTCACCTAACCCACAAAAACGGTGAGAGAATAAATTCTTGTTAGTTTAAGTTGCTAAATTTTGAGACAGCTTGTGACACAGGGATGCACAGTTAATATAATCACCTAAAATATAAAATAAAACAAAAACAAACCCCCAAAGCAAAAACAAACTGACAAATGAAAATCCAGATCATTTTTCTCTTAAAGTCAAAAATTTGTTCAAATAAAGGTCAGGATCTTAGTTTGAATATTCTTTTTATTCTGGCATTAGGATGTCTGCACACATCTGCCATTTCCAGGGAAAAGTCTATCACTCTACATACTCACTGATCACTCTCAATATCAACAGGGTTTCCTGTCACACTCGAAGTCAGCAGTAACACTAAGGTTCAGTAACAGAAAGCACAGATAGGAGATGTTTGGGGTGAAAAAGAAAGAATTCATACAGTTGAAAAGGTGGGAACTTAAACTGCTGATCCAATAAACACAAAGGAAACAAAGTAAGAAAAAAAGATGTTGAGGAACTTTTGGGAAAAAAATGAGACAGGTATAATACAAATATGAAACAAAGTAGAATGTCCTGATTATAAAAAACTGATAGGATGGAAGGGATTCCATTTGATCCTGACCCTGAGAGTATTCTCCTTTATGAAGTCCAGGTAATATAATATTGGACCTATAAGAAAATGAATATAATCTTAACACATAACTGAAACTGGTATTGGGAGAGGACTTTACTGTTTCTCCAGTTTGTATTCCTCAAAGATAAAATATGCAAAATGTGGTTGTGGTTGCCAAACAGTATGTTAAAGTTAACATCTCTGGAAATATAATGAGATTGTGGGATCCAGAGAAACTAGTAGAAGAGGTAGGTGTACAATATCTTTATCTTACTAATGTGGATCTCAAGAGATACTGTTGTACATTAATGGAATGAGAAATAGAGATATCATATGTACTATTTAAAGCTACAAAAATGACTAGTATATGGAAAAAATTCAGATGAAAAGAAGAAGAGGAAAATAAAGAGATAAAGAACAGGAACTAATCTTCAGTTTTCATTCTGGAGAGTGCATAAATATTATTTTTAAAAGGGATAAACAAATGGAAGTGTAACCATATTATTTAAAGATATAAAACTAATTACTGAAAGAATTATGAAAAGATATCATCTCTGTGAAGTAAGATGAGGGGTGGTGAGGGGTTGGATGGAGTACTGATACTATTTATACATATAGCAATGCAAAGAAATAGAAGAAAACAATAGAATGGGAAAGACTAGAGATCTCTTCAAGAAAATTAGAGATACCAAGGGAATATTTCATGCAAAGATGGGCACAATAAAAGACAGAAATGGTATGGACCTAACAGAAGCAGAAGATATTAAGAAGACGTGGCAGGAATACACAGAAGAACTGGACAAAAAAGACCTTCACGACCCAGATGATCATGATGGTATATCACTTATCTAGAGCCAGACATCCTGGAATGTGAAGTCAAGTGGGCCTTAGGAAGCATCACTATGAACAGTTAGTGGAGGTGACAGAATTCCAGTTGAGGTATTTATAATCCTAAAAGATGATGCTGTGAAAGTGCTACAACTCAGTCTGTCAGCAAATTTGGAAAACTCTGCAGTGGCCACAGTTTTCAATGAAAGTTTTCATCACAGTTTTCACGAAAAGGTCAGTTTTCATTCCAATCCCAAAGAAAGGCAATGCCAAAGAATGTTCAAACTATGGCACGATTGCACTCATCTCATGTGCTAGCAAAGTAATGCTCAAAATTATTCAAGTCAGGCTTCAACAGTACGTGAACTATGAACTTCCAGATGTTCAAGCTGGTTTTAGAAAAGGTAGAGGAACCAGAGATCAAATTGCCAACATCCGCTGGATCAAAGAAAAAGCAAGAGAGTTCCAGAAAAACACCTACTTCTGCTTTATTGACTATGTCAAAGCCTTTGACTGTGTAGCTCACAAGAAACTGTGGAAAATTCTGAACGAGATGGGAATACCAGACCAGCTTACCTGCCTCCTTAGAAATCTGTATGCAGGTCAAGAAGCAACAGTTAGAACTGGACAAGGAACAACAGACTGGTTTCAAATTGGGAAAGGAGTACATCAAGGCTGTATATTGTCACCCTGCTTATTTAACTTATATGCAGAGTACATCATGTGAAATGCTGGCTGGCTGAAGCACAAGCTGGAATCAAGATTTCCAGGAGAAATATCAATAACCTCAGATACGCAGATGATACCACCCTTATGATAGAAAGTGAAGCACTAAAGAGCCTTTTGCGGGGAAGGCAATGGCACCCCACTCCAGTACTCTTGCCTGGAA
>SJYX01023099.1:252270-291721 GCA_006410675.1 Oreotragus oreotragus
ACCCTGCTTATTTAACTTATATGCAGAGTACATCATGTGAAATGCTGGCTGGCTGAAGCACAAGCTGGAATCAAGATTTCCAGGAGAAATATCAATAACCTCAGATATGCAGATGATACCACCCTTATGATAGAAAGTGAAGCACTAAAGAGCCTTTTGCGGGGAAGGCAATGGCACCCCACTCCAGTACTCTTGCCTGGAAAATCCAATGGACGGAGTAGCCTGGTGGGCTGCAGTCCATGGGGTCGCTAACAGTCGGACAGACTGAGTGACTTCACTTTCACTTTTCTCTTTCATGCATTGGAGAAGGAAATGGCAACCCACTCCAGTATTCTTGCCTGGAGAATCCCAGGGATGGGGGAGCCTGGTGGGCTGCCGTCTATGGGGTCACACAGAGTCAGACACGACTGAAGTGACTTAGCAGCAGCAGCAGCAAAGAGCCTTTTGATGAAAGTGAGAGAATAGTGAAAAAGCTGGCTTAAAACTCAACATTCAAAACACTAAGATCATGGCATCCAGTCCCATTACTCCATGGCAAATAGATGGATAAACAATGGAAACAGTGAGAGACTATTTTCTTGGGGTCCAAAATCACTGCAGATGGTGACTGCAGCCATGAAGTTAAAAGATGCTTGCTCCTTGGAAGAAAAGCTATGACCAATCTAGACAGCATACTAAAAAGGACTTTGACAACAAAGGTCTGTCTAGTCAATGCTATGCTTTTTCCAGTGGTCATGTATGGATGTGAGAGTTGGACTATAAAGAAAGCTGAGTTCTGAAGAATTGATGCTTTTTAACTGTGCTGTTGTAGAAGACTCTTGAGAGTCCCTTGGACTGCAAGGAGATGCAACCAGTTCATCCTAAAGGAAATCAGTCCTGAATATTCATTGGAAGGACTGATGCTGAAGCTGAAATTCTAATACTTTGGCCACCTGATGTGAAGAACTGACTCAATGGAAAAGACCCTGTTGCTGGGAAGGATTGAAGTCAGGAGAAGGGGATGACAGTGTATAAGATGGTTGGATGGCATCACTGACTTCATGGGTATGCATTTAAGTAAGCTCCAGGAGTTGATAATGGACAGAGAAGCCTGGTGTGCTGCAGTCTATGGGGTCACAAGGAGTCAGACACAACTGAGCAACTAAACTGAACTGATACATACATCATCTTCTAAATCAGATGACTTGTTTTCATGTGCATGTTTTACTGTAATGAAAATAATTTAACAATTATTTCCGCTTTTTTTGCATATATATTTAATTCAACAAAGTCTAAAAGTAAATTTTGCCAGAATCCTGCTGTTAGCTTCCAAACCAGTGTAAAAGAGTAGGTTATAATTAATGTTATTACTTGCACTTTGAAGTATCACCCATTTAAATATACTGTATTTTCAAATAACCCACACAGCAAGACTAACTCCTTCGACATTTCCTAGGTTTTGTCTAGATTTGTCTGTCATCAGGAATTCACTCCAATCCCCAAACTTCATTTAAGTCTTTGTGTCCAATTAGTGTTATGCCAGCATGCCCCTCTAATCTCTCTTAATTTGCTAGTTCTTTGTACTTGGTTCTCATTTGAAATTGTCAATTAAAATATCACAGTTAACCCCCAAATGATAAGACACTCCTCAACCTCAGAAAAAGCATGCTATACCCACTGATCTATAACCTGTCAGTCAAAACTATACTGCTTTGTACCCCTGTGCTTTCCACCTTACTGACAGACCTTCCTTCCTGAACTTATGCAAACGTCAGTAACACAAACTGAAATGAGAATTTGCCTTATGTATGTCCTATTCACAACTTTCTCTTAAAAACAACAATATTCTTTGTTTTAAAACTGTGTATTAACTCTCCATGTGAAGGAATAATTGTTTTCCCCTTCTTTTATGTACCATTTTTATTCTCTGCAACTATTGATCAATCCAGGAAAATTCAACACTAGGCAATACTCATTATTTACCTCAGCTTGGGATATGCACTCTATGTGTTCATAATTTATCTATGCAAGAACTAATTACTTAGAGTCCACTATACAGCAAGCACCTTAGGAGTTGAGCCTGCATAGGGGAATAGGGCATAGGTTTTGATTTTCAGGGGTTTGTCAAAAAGAAATGGAAGTAAAAGTTATAGCCTCTGATAAAGAATTATCTGTATCTACTTATCTGAATGTCTATTTATCTGTTTCTCCAAAGTGCTATAAAACAAGAAATGCATTCTGCTTGGGGTTTGGGGGTAAAGTTTTGAGTGAAATGTAAGGTCTAAAATAATCTCATACTATTAATGTTAGCAAAGTTAGATGGCTAGATAGCATCACTGACTCAATGGACATGTGTTTGAGCAAACTCCGGGAGACGGTGAGGGACAGGGAGGTGTGGTGTGCTTCAGTCCATAGGGTCTCAAAGAGTCTAATGAGTCTGAGTGACTGAACAACAGCAAAGAACTTTATAAAGGTAGAGTCAAATACTATTAATAAGACCACAGGTACAAGGGTAGCACAGGATAAAAAGAAGAAAAGAGGACCACTGATGGCAAAGAGGAAAACACTGAAGGGATTGAAAATCGGAAGTTGCATTTTGTTTACTATTAGCATATTGATGATAAATTTCAGAGTTCAAATTTGGTGCTTCACACGTTTTTTTTTTTTTTTTTTCCCCTCTTCTGAATCAACTTTCCAAATAATGTGGAATGCAAAGTCATACTGAGAAGAATATATAAGACAATGAGGCAATTAAATAAAACACAGACAACTTCAGGTACAAATATAAGTATATGTCTATCTAAAACTAAGATGAAAACTCTTACTTTGGAGAGTGGAAAGCCTTCACTTCATACCAGAATAAGTGGGTCATTTGGCTGCCTCGTGGGGTCTTTTTATTTGTTGTTATGAGTTGCCATATTGGCTTTGTCTAGAATTATTACTAATGGTCACTTAATGCTGTGCATGGGAAATTCAGGTACAGGTACAGGAAATTCATCACAAAATGTGAAAGAATCTTGATAAATCTTTTTTACTTCTAAAATACAGGCATTAGAACCAGAGAACCTCCATTTAATGTAATGTAAATACTATTTTCTTTTGAAAGAAATTAATATTCCCTTTGGACCCATGGACACAAGTACTTACAGTACAATCTAGCTGTATACAAAGTCTTTTGATATATATTCAGGAATAGTTACTGTAGAGGTAAGCTAAGAGATATAGGAAATATGAAAACAAGCTTCTCTCAAATGTTCTAGGGCCACGGTTTTCCTGCTGAATTTTTATTACTGGAGTATATTTAGTGGGCTTCCCTGGTGGCTCAGATGGTAAAGTGTCTGCCTGCAATGCGGGAGACCTGGGTTCAATCCCTGGGTTGGGAAGATCCCTTGGAGAAGTAAATGGCAACCCACTCCAATATTCTCGCCTGGAAAATGCTATGGACTGAGGAGCCTGGCAGGCAAAGAGCTGGACATGACTGAGTGACTTTTTCACACACACACATACACACATACACACATTTATTGAAGATCTTGTAAGAGCTGGCTTAACATGGTACAGCAGATCTGGGCTGCCGTCTATGGGGCTGCACAGAGTTGGACACGACTGAAGTGACTTAGCAGCAGCAGCAGCAGTAGCTACAAACTCCTCACGTGGTTGTTGTCATCGTTCAGTTGTCCAGTTGTGTCCAGCTCTTTGTGACTTCATGGACTGTAGCACACCAGGCCTCCCTGTCCTTCACCATCTCCTGAAGTTTGCCCAAATTCATGTACAAGAATAAACATCAACGCCTTAGGAATCAGTGAACTAAAATGGAAGGGAACGGGGATATTTAATTCAGATAACCGTTACATCTACTACTTTGGGCAAGAATCCCAGAGAAGAAATGGACTAGTCCTCATAATCAAGAAAATAATCCAAAATGCAGTACTTGAGTGCAACCTCAAAAATGACCTCATGTGGTCAGCTCACTAGTATTCTGGGGAATCTATAATTAAGTTTTTTTATGCAGACTGTGGACAGAGTTGATCAAATTCAGGCCCACTTCTCTTATTTGGAATTTGAGTCATCTTGTTTGAATCTATAGTGCTTAGAATATGGTCTAGCACACAAAAGGAAGAAAGGAAAAAAGCAATAAACAGAGAGAAGAAAGAAGAGAGTGGAAGAATGGGAACAAGGATTCTGAGAAAGGAAAAAATGATCATGTACTTTGTGCCAGATGCTACACTAAGATGTTTGCTCATGTAAATCAAGCTGACACAAAGAAACTCTCATCACAATAAGAATGATTTTAAAGTTCCCTTTATCACTGGTTCATAATTCACTCCATAGAATAGTCCAATATTGAGTTCAAGCAGTATCCACACTTCCTCCACCACATGGTATTTATTCTGTGGAAAGACAGAGGTGATTCTGCTCACCCACATGCCTCTCAAGGAAGTCTCCATGACCCTTAACTAGGAAAATCAATCCTAAACGAGGACAAAGGGGGTCTGCGTCACCAGCTATCCTATCAAACCTACAGACTGGAATGATAACATTTATTTTAGAAGTTTTCCACAGAGTGTGGGTAATTTCAGATCCAGGGTAATGTCTAGCACATTGCCAACACTCAGGACATGTGAACTAATAAAGGTGTGTTACTTCAAAACACTCACTGTTTAAAACAAAAAAAGACGAAAATATCTTCCATCCTTTCACTTTGTTTCAGAGTTTGTCAGTGATACTGTTAATAACAGGCTGTACATCTATTATGTACAAAAGCTGTGTTCTTGTTGACTTCGTTGTTCTTCCTATTGATCAGTTGCTCAGTTGTTTCCAACTCTTTTCTACCCTAAGTAATGCAGAATGCCAGGCTTCCCTTACTTCACTATCTCCTAGAGTTTGCTCAAACTACTGTCCATTGAGTCAGTGATGCCTGTTGACTATTGCATTTATAACTCATGCATGGTTTCTCTTCTACACATCTGAGAAGTAGTTGGTTCCTGTCATACAGGTCTGTATCTCTAGGTACCACACCTTTATCCTCAAGAATACAATACTTTTCAAAGTGTATTTTGTATGTTATATACACAAAAGATATTTATTAATGCATAATTTTAACTAAAAGTACTGCAGATTTACAGGCAACATATATTATGGTTGAAAATATTAGGTTGGCCAAAAAAGTTCATTTGGCCAATATCTTACAGAAAAACTCGGATCAAGTTTTTGGCCAACCCCATAAACAACTTAATAAAAGCAAATACATACTGCTATTTTTGTTTTGATTATCCTTTACTATGCTAACTGAAGAAATTATTGGTTAACACTTGTGCTGTTTGTCTGCTTGAGATTCTACATAAAAAGAATAGGCATGATGAGAAGACAGTGTTTCGTATGTGCTATAAAGGCAGATGAATTAGCTATATCTCCTCTTAAAGTTCAAATCACATAATACTACATATTTTTTTGTTGTTGTTGGAGAACTTTTCAGTGATGTTAACTGATAAGAAAACTTAATATAGGCATTAAATAATGAAAATTGAAGAACTCATGTAATACCCAAGGAAATCTATAGATTCAATGCAATCCCTGTCATATTACCAATGGTATTTTTCACAATTGGAACAAAATTTTTTTTTAATTTGTATGGAAACACAAAAGAACCTGAATCTGATAAATCATGTGCCCTGATTTCTACAAAGCTACAATAATCAAACCAGTATGGAACTGGCACAAAAAGGGGTACATAGACCAGATGCTATAAAACTCCTACGAGAAAACTTAGGCAGAATGCTCTTTGACATTAAATAATAGCAATACTTGTTTTGGCTCCCTCTCCTAGAGTAATGGATATAGAAACAAAAATAAAGAAATGGGACCTAATTAAACTTAAAAGCTTTTGCCCAGCAAACTATAAACAAAATGAGAAGACAACAGAACAGGAGAAAGTATTTGCAAATGATGTGACCAATAAGGGATTAATTTCCAAAATATGAAAACAGTGCATACAGCTCCAAAAATAAACAAACAAACAATAACAACAAAAAAAAAAACAATCAAAACATGGCAGAAGATCTGAATAGACTTTTCTCCAAGGAAGACAAACAGATGGCCAATAGGCACATAAAAAGATGCTCAACATCACTAATTATTAGAGAAATGCAAATCAAAACTATAATGAGATACTACCTCACACTGGTCAAAATAGCCATCATTAAAAAAAATTTATAAATAGCAAATCCTGGAGAGGGTATAGAGAAGNAATATCTTCCATCCTTTCACTTTGTTTCAGAGTTTGTCAGTGATACTGTTAATAACAGGCTGTACATCTATTATGTACAAAAGCTGTGTTCTTGTTGACTTCGTTGTTCTTCCTATTGATCAGTTGCTCAGTTGTTTCCAACTCTTTTCTACCCTAAGTAATGCAGAATGCCAGGCTTCCCTTACTTCACTATCTCCTAGAGTTTGCTCAAACTACTGTCCATTGAGTCAGTGATGCCTGTTGACTATTGCATTTATAACTCATGCATGGTTTCTCTTCTACACATCTGAGAAGTAGTTGGTTCCTGTCATACAGGTCTGTATCTCTAGGTACCACACCTTTATCCTCAAGAATACAATACTTTTCAAAGTGTATTTTGTATGTTATATACACAAAAGATATTTATTAATGCATAATTTTAACTAAAAGTACTGCAGATTTACAGGCAACATATATTATGGTTGAAAATATTAGGTTGGCCAAAAAAGTTCATTTGGCCAATATCTTACAGAAAAACTCGGATCAAGTTTTTGGCCAGCCCCATAAACAACTTAATAAAAGCAAATACATACTGCTATTTTTGTTTTGATTATCCTTTACTATGCTAACTGAAGAAATTATTGGTTAACACTTGTGCTGTTTGTCTGCTTGAGATTCTACATAAAAAGAATAGGCATGATGAGAAGACAGTGTTTCGTATGTGCTATAAAGGCAGATGAATTAGCTATATCTCCTCTTAAAGTTCAAATCACATAATACTACATATTTTTTTGTTGTTGTTGGAGAACTTTTCAGTGATGTTAACTGATAAGAAAACTTAATATAGGCATTAAATAATGAAAATTGAAGAACTCATGTAATACCCAAGGAAATCTATAGATTCAATGCAATCCCTGTCATATTACCAATGGTATTTTTCACAATTGGAACAAAATTTTTTTTTAATTTGTATGGAAACACAAAAGAACCTGAATCTGATAAATCATGTGCCCTGATTTCTACAAAGCTACAATAATCAAACCAGTATGGAACTGGCACAAAAAGGGGTACATAGACCAGATGCTATAAAACTCCTACGAGAAAACTTAGGCAGAATGCTCTTTGACATTAAATCATAGCAATACTTGTTTTGGCTCCCTCTCCTAGAGTAATGGATATAGAAACAAAAATAAAGAAATGGGACCTAATTAAACTTAAAAGCTTTTGCCCAGCAAACTATAAACAAAATGAGAAGACAACAGAACAGGAGAAAGTATTTGCAAATGATGTGACCAATAAGGGATTAATTTCCAAAATATGAAAACAGTGCATACAGCTCCAAAAATAAACAAACAAACAATAACAACAAAAAAAAAACAATCAAAACATGGCAGAAGATCTGAATAGACTTTTCTCCAAGGAAGACAAACAGATGGCCAATAGGCACATAAAAAGATGCTCAACATCACTAATTATTAGAGAAATGCAAATCAAAACTATAATGAGATACTACCTCACACTGGTCAAAATAGCCATCATTAAAAAAAATTTATAAATAGCAAATCCTGGAGAGGGTATAGAGAAGTGGGAAGTCTTGTATACTGCTGGTGGGAATGTAAAGTTTTGTAGACACTATGGAAAACAGTATGGAAGTTCTTTAAAAAGCTAAAAGTATAGTACCACAGCAATTTCCCACTCTTGGCCATATATCCATAAACATGAAAACACTAATTTGAAAATATACATGCACCCAATGTCCACAGTGACACTATTTACAATAGCCAAGACATGGACGCAACCTAAAATGCCCATTGACAGATGAATGGTCAAAGAAGATGCGATATACATATATACAATGGAATATTACTCAGCCATAAAAAGAGAATGAAATAATGCCATCTGCAACAAAATGGGTGGACCTAGAGATTATCATCATAAGTGATGTAAGTCAGACAAAGAGAGGCAAATATCACATGATATCACTTATATGTGGACTCTGTTTTTAAAAGGATTAGCTTATTTACAAAGCAGAAATAGATTTACAGACAGAAAACAAATTTATGGTTACCAAAGTGGAAATGGAGGGGGAAGGAAAAACAAAAGTTTGGGATTAACAGATATAGGCAACTACATATGAAATAGATAGACAAATAACAAGGACCTATGGATAGCACAGGAAACTATATTCAAGTATCTTGTAATAACATATAGTGGAAAAGAATCTGCAAAAGTATACTGTATATCAATTCTACTTCCATAAGATATTATTAGAGAGGTTTCAATTTAATCTTGATATCAGTTTATTAAACTAAATCTATTTTATATATATTATCAAAGAAAAAAGCATTGCTAACATATATGCATGCATACACAATTTTCTTATTCCAGATGACTTGCCTCCTCCCCTTCCTTAACAAAATAATTATTACATGTAAAAGAGGAATAAGTCAACAGGTATAACATAAACATACCTATGTACTCGAAAGCCAGCTTATTATGGTACCAAAAATTCATAGTATTGACTAAAATAAAGATAAGAAGATAAGGTTATTTTATTGCTACTTTACATTTAACTCATTTCTTAATAAAAGGAGAAGGAAATGGCAACCCATTCCCGTATTCCTGCCTGGAAAATCCCAAGGATGGAGGAACCTGGTAGGCTACAGTCCATGGGGTCTCAAAGAGTTGGACACAATTGAGCGACTTCACACCTGGCACCTGACTTAGTAAAAAATAATTCCTTTGGCCTCAACTGAGACTTGAAATATCAGGAACAGTGACAGTCTCACCAGTCCTTTCTGAGAAAACGCTCACTGAATTTACTGTCACATATTCAATAGATACAGGGTCTTAAATCATTCCATTCCTCCCAAATGGTATCAAAATAAATTATATCAAGAATCATAAACCCAATTTAGTCTAACGCACAGCTGGAAGTACTTGATTTTTTCATATCCATGTTGAAAAAAGAGTATAACATGAATTTTTAAGCTCCTTAATCAAGACATGTTATTGAGGACAATTACAGAAGTCACATTTTCAATATTCAGCACCATACTATGAACGAGTTTCTGTCTGAGAACAGCTGGGAAACAGGTCTAGGAAATTTCTGGGCTGCTCAGTCAACAGTAATTTCTGTTGGTAGTGGTGGTGGTTGGAGGTTGAGTGAAACAGTGCCGGCTATGGGGATCAGTGGACAGTTCACTTTGCAGTATATTTAGTGCTCACGGTCCCCTCCCACTAAATGCTAGCGACAACTCTCCCCCTGAATCACTTCCTGCCTCCCACTGCTTTTCAACATACTTGTAGGGGAATGGTGCTGCCTCCCCGCGGAAAACACATTCAACAGAGAATTCAGCTCAGTATGCGTGCATGCGTGTGTGTGTGTGTGTGCTAAGTGGCTTCAGTCGTGTTCGACTCTTTGCGACCTATGGACCCTAGCCCACTAGGCTCCTCTATCCTTGGGATTTTCCAGGCAAGAATATTGGAGTGGGTTGCCATGCCCTCCTCCGGGGAATCTTCTGGATCCAGGGATCTAACCAGCATTTCTTACGTCTTTTGCATTGGCAGGCGGGTTCTTTACCTCTGGTGCCACTTGGGAAGCCCCTTCAGCTCAGTATGTGCTCAGTATATGCAATTGATGCTTTGATTCAGAAACAGCGATTCAGAGCTATGGTTTTCAAGTGTGAAGAAAATATTTTAAAGGTAAGAAAGATGCTTTAATTCATACAGTGTACTTAAGGAATGCTTTTCAAACATTATTATTATTTGTATAATGGTTTCATGTGTCAGGCATTATTTTTTACTTCTCTTCATTTTAGGTTGAACCACAATGAAAAAAAATTTGGGGAGGACAATGAAAAATTGTCAAATAGCAGTGACTATATATAGTTCTCATACGATAGTGACTATTTAATCCTCACAATAAGTTTATGACACCATCATCCCCATTTTATAGATGGGAAGCAGAGATACTGAGAGGCTAACTTGCCTAAGGAATGCAGCCAGTATATGGGGAAAGTAAGACTGAGATTTAAGTAAGCATTCAGGCTTCTGGAGCCATTGCCCTTGACCCCTGCACAAAACTACAGCCTTGTCAGTGCTGCCTCTTCAAATTGTCAGCTCTCAGAAGGTAGAAGCAGACTGGGAGAGACTGGGAAGAGTATGAAGGATGGAAACAGGTAAGTGAACAATGGAAAGGGCTTTGCAGGCAGAGCAGAGACAGGTGTGAAATAGCATGACCTCTGGAGGTTTCTATTAGTAGTTCAACAGATCAGAGGAAATGGGTGTGGAGAAGAGTAGAGATAAAACTTTCTAGTGAGGCAGATATGAAGCTAGCTGTGAAGGATGGACCCTGATGATCATTTGGGAATTTGCTCTTTATCTTAAATGCTTGGATGTATTAAGGCTCATATCTGCATTTTCAAAAAGAAAAGCCTGATCCCTACCTAGGTACAGATCACATTGAACTAGTTAAGAATATGTGAAGGCAGGAAGTGATGAGATTCCGAACAGAGGCCAGGCTCAAGGGCAGAGGACCAGCTCACCTCAATATACTCTGAAAAGAAGCTGGCTGCATAGCCTTGAGGAGGTTATTTAGTTTCTTTGGGCCTCAAATTTCTCAATAAACTCTTTAAAAAATATATATCCTAGAACTTCTGTTTACCAGTAATGAGGGGAAAAACAGCTTCTAAATAGCAGTGCTTATTTGCATTTAAAATTACAATGAATTATACTTTTCTTACTCGGCACCATTGGTTTCAGAAGAACATGCCTTTGTATACATTTTCAAATCTACACCCAAGTGTTTTTCTTTTCACTATGCACTAAAATTTGCAGTTAAAATGTACATTAATTTAAGTAAATTCAGCAGAATGATTAGACTAGGGAAAATAAAATTAATTATTCATGTCACCAATATTTTAAAATGCAGAGTGGTTATCAGGAACACACATAATTATAAGTAATGCAGTTATTTCTTAATAATGAAGCCACAGCTAAGGTTAATTAATATTTTTAATAAAAAATAAAATTTTGCTCTTTGAAGTTACAAAATGTTTTTTGTTAGCTTTAGATATTTTTCATGGAAATATGTGTGCACTCTGCTTACATTTTTCAAACAAATAGCATTAATTTTTTATGAGTATCTGCAAAGCTGCCAGGAAGCAATAGCAGTGTCCAACACATTCAAACACTCTTTTTTGTTTGTACACTAATTGGGATTCTTTTTGGAACATTCTACAGGAATCAAATACCAATGAGTTCAGTAGGAAGTGAATACACGTGTCCTGACAACCTACCAATGGTTTAAAATCCTCGGTAGTACCTTTTCTTTAGTAGGTTTGCTACCTCTACTCTGAATAAAGTCTAACTGGAACCACTAAATTGTTTTAGTACATTTCATTCATACTTACTGATTCTACCCCAGGCTACAATTTAATTTCTTTCTAAGAGTTCCAAACTATAGTCCCTCCAGTCAAAAACCAGAATCTCTCAAAGCCTTATTTCTCTCCTTTTTTAAGGTTTTTGAAATGAGACGAAAAGAAGATGAAAAACATTATGGATTCTTGAAATCAGGTAAGGAGACCAGAGTCAGTTTCTACTCTGAGTATAAAAGACAGGGCCTCTCTATTTATTACTCTTACGAAGAATGATTTTCTTGCAAAGATAGATTTTAAATATGTTGTCAAAGTAGAGTGTAATACAATTTGTGGACCAAACTGGGAGGCTTTTGAAAGTCAAAAAAAGGATTCTATTAATAATTACATTCATATACCGCTGGGTACATGGGGCTTCCCTGCTGGCTCAGTGGTAGAGAATTCACCTGCCAAGCAAGAGACATGGGTTCGATCCCTGGGTCAGGAAGATTCCTGGTGAAGGAAATGGCAACCCACTCCAGTATTATTGCCTGGGAAATTCCATGTACAGAGGAGCCTGCTGGGCTACAATCCATGGGGTCACAAAAGAGTAAGAAATGACTTGGTGACTAAACAAGAACAACACAGTTCAAGAGATTCCTAAATCCACTTATTTTAGAGAGCTAGCAAGCAAGGCCAGAGTGCACGAGGTTAACTATCGTGTCCAAGATACTCACAAAGATAGGAGGTTGTATTGAAACTGGAAAGCTGTTGCTGTGATCTTTCTATTATACCATACCTTCTCTAACCAAAAGGCGATACCATGGATCCATATTGTCTACAGTATGTAAATAACTTTTAAAATATTCTTAATAGAAAGATCACAATATTGCAAAATGTGATACAAAGCATAGACCAAAAGAAATGTCAAAATCTTGATCTCAAAATAAGCAATTTCCTTTCTTTACAAACTGGCAACCAAAGGGAATGAATATTGTCCTTTGCATGTTAACTTGCTTTAACTCATTTACATAAAGCTACATATACATCAAGGGCTTGGCTGGTGACTCAAGATGGTAAAGATTCCACCTATAATGCAGGAGACCCAGGTTTGATCCTTGGGTCTGGAAGGTTCCCTAGAAGAGAATGACTACCCACACTCCAGTATTCTTGCCTGGATAATTCCATGGACGGCAGAGCCTGGCAGGCTACAGTCCATGAAGTTGCAAAGAGTTGGACATGACTGAGCAACTAATATTTTTTTCCACATATACATCATAGATTGCCGTATTATTCAGAAGAGCAGGGAACACTTAGCCATCAAAGATCTTGTGTGACACTTTTGCCTCCAAACCCAAGAAGGAAGCTCTCAGCAAAGTGAAGAACTTTATACTGTCAAGAGTTTGCAAATATTCACTTTCTGAGATTATTCTTATAGAAAGATTCTCTTCATTAGGATGAGTGGGTCTTACGGAAACATTTAGATACTAAATATCATAAGCAAAAAAACTTTTTGTGAATTTTATATAATCCATATTAAAAAGTACTACTAATATTGTTATAGTCATATTTTTAAAAATTATTTAATCAGAAGGGTTGGTAAATGTATCCATTACTTCATGACATAGATCATGTCTTTCTAAAGTAAATAACATTCTTAAAATTGATCACTATCAAGAGAAGAAAAACTTTTTTCTTTTCAAAGCATATTTACTTTTAAATAGGAATGTAAACAGAATCTTATGGGATGACATTTTGTGAATTCTCTTTTATATTCTTTGACTCTGTGAAAACTGAAAAATATATTTCTCCCCACTACTTGCCCTGCAGAATGGCTGCAAAAACCTCATCTCATCTATCTGAAATGAATCCAATTTAATTCTGCCTGACCAAAAATCTGTTTCTACAGTTCTAAAACATGCAATCACCCTAAGGTACATAGCCATTGTAACTTAAGTGGCTCTGTGTTATCACTGAGGAAAATACACGTTGATTGAGAAAACAGTCCAGTATGGCTTTTGAAAACTAAATGACCCTCCCTGGCATACAACTGAGTAAGACAGTTGATGAAAGCAGGCAGTTATGGCCACTATGGAAGGAAGATGCTTCATCCAACCTGCAAAAATGGGTCAAAGGTTATAGTCTTAGACTGAGCATTACAAATCATTTTCCTATTGAATCTTCCAAGACTGATAATTCTAGCAAACACTTAAATTCTGTATATTTCAATAATTTCTTTGTAGTTGGAGGACAGTTAAAAGTTGTGAAGTAAAGAAAATTCACAAATTAGCCTGCTATTCAAAAATAAGCAGTTTGATTTCTTCCCCAGTAGTTTCTCACACATTCACATCTTATTGCCTGTAATCACAAACATACCCTTACGAGAGAATTTTAAAAGCTTTCAGTACAACTTTAAAACACTGTTGCCACAGTTGAATATTTGCAGTATATTATTCCAAATTATTTAATTGCTATTATTGGTGTGTTGAAATCTGAAGATTTAAAGTATCTATTTTTTAATGAACCTAGTAATCTTTTATTTAAGTCAATACCTCCTCAAATGAACCAAGTAATCACTAATTGATTAGATCACTTACTTCCATAAACCATTGCTATCTTTAAACATGTTATAGCTTATAAAAAAAAAAGAGAGTCTTCATTGGCAATTAATGGGCAGTTAACTATTTTCCTTTTACATTACTTAATATTATAAAACACATACATTTTAATTTCTTCATTTCTAGATGCTTAAATTATAAATGAAATAGCTATTTTACACATATTTTCTTAATAAACATAATTTCTTACTACATAGCAAGTACTGATAGATAAAGCATATTAAAATGAGGCTGATACTTCCTTGTTGGGGGATATATCTGGTTTACCTAAGAACTTAAGCAGCTGCAATTTCATTAATGATGAAGTAAGACTTCTGAGGAAAAAAATCTGGTTAATTAAAATTTTATTCACAGGAATATTTCCAATGCTAAATGTCCTAGAATATCCTCTTCTGAATTATTTACTTAAAGGAAAGAGTTTATCATTGTTCTGTGTTTTGCTTTCCTGTATCAGATTTGCCTTAATAACCTGCTTATTGTTAAATAAGCCATACACAATAAACACAACCACAAATCATTAATGAAGTAACATCTTAATTGAATTATACACTTCTTGTACAGTGTGACATTTAAAACTTTTTCTTCCCCCAAAATTTAGACATAAGATTGAAAAATAAGCTCAGTGAATATTTTGGGTGAGGGCAGTTAGCCACATAATGTACAAAATATGTTGGCCCAAGACAGTTTTTAAATATCATATTTTGGGTCTTTGTACTCAGATAAACTAATAGCACATTTTTTTTTATCAACAGAAGAGTAGACTTATTATTCATGAGAAGACCCCCATGCCTTCCAATTCAAAATTTTCAGACTTCAAAATACAAGTGCTGTAGGTAATTTCTTTTTTAAGATTTTCAAAACTTGCTTTTATTTAATTTTGATGAAGTTTTGAGCTTGAACAAGGTCTTTCAGATACTTCATTAATTTACTTGTTCATTTAACTTAAAAAGTGAAAACCGTGTATAATACTCAGACAATCCCCTTAGCCAGGTCTAGACCAAGGTTACTGGATCAAGACCATCAGCCTAGCCACACACAAGCCAATACAAAGTTTATCAAAGTTCACAAGCCACAAACCAACATTTCATCTTCAAATTGAATCCACTATATTAAGCAAGTCTTAAAAAAGCCATAATGATTGAGATCAGAAGTAATCTCAGTCTAGAAAAGACACACATGCAAAAAAGTCCACTTTCATAGTCACAGATTGAAAATGAAGAAATGAAATCCAGGTACTCACCTGGCTAACGGGTTCTTTGGTAGGGGGCTTTCCTCTTCTGGCTGTGCTAGTGGCCAGGGTCGTGGTGGTCTCCATGATTGACGTGGACATCTCTGACTGCATGGCAGTGGCTGTCGACTCAGTTGTCATAGAGGAAGGCACTTCACCAACCAGTCTCACATTTCCCACTATGGCGATGTTGGCATCATTTTCGGCTGCCATATTCAGAACTTTCAAGCCATTGTAGTAAAGCCCAGAGAGCTGACCCTGGAAGGGCTGGCCCTGCTCTTTCCCGCCAATTATTATGGTTGCTTGGCTATTGAAGATTGTGAGCTGACGCCCTGTAAAAATAATATTACATACATGCAAAAATGTTGATTGTGAACTCTACATTCTATAAAGGATGATAAAACAGATCTTTCATGGGGTGGATAATGAGAGCAATAAACTATAAGAGAGGCATTTGACTCATAATTCATTGCTTATAAATGAGGTGTCCATGAAATGCATAATCATTGGCAAATACTTATAAATTCTCAACTTATTGTAAATGTAGTGCCTTTGCTAAAAGACCAATCAAAGATATATATATGATAAATTAATTTTCAAGTGGATTACTTTATCTTTTACCTCAAGATCTCAAATCTAAATTGATAAATTAAAAATATGTAAGATATCTAACATTTCAAGTATTTGTCATTCTAAAATTACAACGGGCAGAAACTAGTCTATAGCAGCTGAAATCTAATTTAAATTTATGGTAAAAATTTCATAATTCACATAATGGCCACATGTATCCATATGCTCTTCTTTAGAAATGTTTATTTTTTTGAATGCAATAGTCCATTGTTATTTGAATTATTCTACTTTTCTGGCAAATACNAAATTACAACGGGCAGAAACTAGTCTATAGCAGCTGAAATCTAATTTAAATTTATGGTAAAAATTTCATAATTCACATAATGGCCACATGTATCCATATGCTCTTCTTTAGAAATGTTTATTTTTTTGAATGCAATAGTCCATTGTTATTTGAATTATTCTACTTTTCTGGCAAATACACTGAAAAGAAACACATGGTTTACACTGAGTGTGTCAGAGACAAAACAAAGAAACAAAAAAATCCAAAAAGATTTTTCTGATTGGCTTTCAGCAAGTCTATTAAAACAAAACAAATGAAAAAAAAAACAAAACACATAGCTTCAGATGTAAAAAGCGGCTTCAGGAATGATACACAAACCGATGGAGAAATTATGGCACATTTCCATTAAACAGCAATCCTCAGCAACAGTACCAAAATCATCAAATTGAGTATCCAGTTTTAGCAGATTGCTCTCTGTTCATAAAAAGCATGCACACAACTTTAAGTTCAGTTTTAATTAGGGCTTGTTCCCAAATGCTCTTAGCAGGTTGCAAACGTTAAAGGGACTTCATTTTGACTGGCAATCCATATTGCCCACTATTTAAGATGCCTAGAGTTTAAACCAAGAGTTTTTTTTGTTTGTTTGTTTGTTTTTCAGGACCATAATAAAGATATCAGAACTACATATATTTTAGTTAATAATTTAGAGGCTGGAACATGTAATATAATCTACGAATGATTTATCATTTTGGGTTAATGCTTGCTGTGAGTACCTTCATAGATTTGAGTTAGTGGATTATATTTAACAGTCCCTTTAACCTTAAGTTAACAGGGTAAGATTATTAAACAGCTGGTACGTCTAAAAATGTATAGAAAGTATTATACAAGGAATGCAAATATTACTGTCTATATTTTACTGTTTTAAATCTGTTTTTAATTTAGTTTTACGGAAAATTTATTTTTTATGTTTATTAGTGTTACAATGAAGTACTACTTGGTTATGTTCAAATTATTTTTTTATTTGAAGTTTTAATCAATGTTTTTTACCTTTGTCGAGTAGCCATTCATCAACTACTCGACCAAGTCGATATGGAATTCGCTGTCTAGCAATCGCCAGGCGCTCGTTATCATTGTTTCCTTTAAAGTTTAAAGAGACATTTCATTGGTTAAAATCTGTAAGGTCAAAGGTTAAAAGTTAATACTTAACGCTTGAGCTATACAGTTGCCACATGATTTTTTGAAATTTGGAATTTTAAAAAGTTCTACCTAGAACATTTCATGTTTCAGACTTGTCATTCATTCATTTATTTTATTTTAGCAAACAAAATTATTCCTATGTTAATGGAAAATTAGAAATCTGCATTTGAGCTAGGTTATTAAAACTTATGTTATAGACAGACCCGAACAACCAATTTAAACAGCATATAATAGCTTTGCAAAAAAAAAAAAAAAAAAAAAATGACCGTTGATCTCAGGGTTTTGTCTTTTTGATGTTTCTTATTAACTAGTTAAACATGTTCAGGTGAAACAGGTTTAAGTTTTCAAAATACATTCAATCTCTTATTCCAGATTAGTAATTTATGAACACCAAACTTAATACCATCTTTGGCACACTGAAGCATCTAAAATAGGCCTAGCATACTTTATGTCCTATTCAGAAAAGAGAAATTCTTATTCATCTCATTTAAGGAAACCACAAAGTCCGAATAGTTCTTCTATATTCCACAGAAATTGGTTTATCAACCATTTGGACATCATAAGGGAATACATCTTGCATCATCCAAATATGTTATGATAGGAAAAGGCTTTGACAAAAGTGACTTTATTTGAGTGTCCTTATTTAAAGGATAAAGTGTATTTATTTAAACCTTGATATGCTGAGGCGTATAACATTTGAAAAAAATTATATACTCAAATATTTGCTTTTTATTAAACTATTCTTAAAAAGGCATGATAGCTTCAGGAACAAACACAAGCCACAAGAGTGGTTCTGTATTCATAGCTCTAAACTATGCAGGAGCCTTGATACTTTGAACAAAAAATTAATCTAATAAAAACATAGTTTAAAATGACCTTGAATAATGCTTGCAAATAGATGACTGCTTTCTTGATTTATAAAGCACTTAGGATGAATCTAGGCTTCCATCTCAGCACTCAATTGTGTATATTGCCAGAAGATTTTCTATTCTATGAAAATTAGTTAACATGGAATCTTGCACTAAGGAATTTTAGTAATAGCTCAGATGGGAACTCAGAGGTGAAAGAAATAATGAATGGTAGTACTGCCCATAGGAAAAGACTAGAGCATTTTACTGGGGAAGATGAGGTGAGGTGAAGTTGCTCAGTCGTGTCCGACTCTTTGCGACCCCGTGGACTGTAACCTACTAGGTAACTTTATAATTATGTAGCTCTTTGTCCAAGTTTTCATGCTAGAGTGTTCCCATCATCAGAAATGATTTAATATTCCCTCCGACACCACCCTAGTCCAGACTACAAATCACCTCTTGTCAGTTACTACTACAATATATTAATAGATCTCTCTGGATCCTCTCTGCAATCAGTCCCACCCATCTCCACATTGTCAGCTACTACCCAATCATGCTGCTTGTCTATTGTAACCTGCCTGTTGCCTTTAGGATAAAATATCAACCAACATGATGAGGTTTATGATGACTTTCATGATCTGGTCTCCTCCCACCTCCCCTACCTCATCTCAGGGTAGTCACTGCCTTGCTCTCCTCTTTCCATCCTCATGGAAACTGAGACTTCTTTCAATTCTTCTAAAGCCCTCCTTTCACCTCTGGGCTTCTTCACTTGTACTCTCCTCTACTTGACTTTCCCTCACTCCCATCTCATTCTCATCTTTCCTTAGCCAAACATGACTCATTAAGGGAGTCTTCTTGGCAGGAACATTAGTTCTCAGGAGGTCTTCACTGACCTTCTCAAGTTAAATTAGGACACCTGAATAAATACCTTCCCTGCACTTGATATATGCCCTACAGAAACAAGAACTAACCTTGTAATTGCACATTCAATAAATGTTTTCTCTCTGAATTCTGAAATTCCATGAGGTAAGGTATTATTTGTAGTGCTTACTGTTGTGTCTTCAGTGTGTGCACAATACCTATCATATGAACTCCGAAGCAATATTTGTAGAATGAAGTAATAAAGGAAATCTTGTTTTAAATTCTGATAGCTTCCATGGCACCATTATCTCATCTTCACAGGCTAACAACATTCACAAGAAAGCAAACACTTGTGCCCAGAGGATAGACTGCATGTAGCTAAGTTTCTCTTTGTACTTTTCAAAGGAAACATTTCAATTATCATTTTAGGTCTTTAATGATTTGAACATCCATTTAGTCAATCAGTTCATTACTTTTTAATAATAACTGCCCTGTACCACAAAGTAGATAATCATAGTTATCTTTAGTAGGGAAAGTAGAGAGAAACTCTCCCAGGTGGCTCAGTGGTAAAGAATCCACCTGCCAATGCAGGAGATACAGGAGATGTGGGTTTGATCCCTAGGTGGGGAAGATCCCCTAGAGGAAATGGCAACCCAGCCCAGTATTCTTGCTTGGAAAATCCCATGGACAGATGAGCCTGGCCAGTTTACAGTACATAGGATTGCAAAGAGTTGGACATGACTGAGCACACACACACACACACACACACTCCAAGTAGAGAGAAAAGTCTTACATAATACAGATGGAGGAAATAGATGGCTTTCGAATGATATTGAAAAGAGTGCATAAAAACACAAGAATACATACATACACATCCATACACACATACAGTTTGCCCTTATACTTTTAACTGGCACCCACAGAACAATTAACATGATTGCTATAGCACAATTTAACTCAGCAATAGCTTTTGAAGATTCTTGATGAGATTCAGCTTAAAAAACAAACAAACAAAAAAACACTGAATTCCCACTGAATAGCAAAGAGGTGATCTAACAAGAAGAAAAAATTAGAGTAGGCAGCAGAGATAGGTATAAAATGACAGGATAATACTTAAGAAAGGTAGCCATACAAATGGGGTCATATAATCCTATAACCCCCAAATTTCAGATGCCTTTTAGTTGATAATAATTTTTTAACTGTAATATTTGATTTTGAAATCCACTTTATTGCTGTTCAGTCACTAAGTCATGTCTGACTCTTTGTGGCCCCACGGACTGCAGCACACCAGGCTTCCTTGTCCTTCACTGTATCCCAGAGTTTGCTCAAACTCATGTCCACTGAATTGGTGACGTCATCCAACCATCTCATACTGTCAACCCCTTCTCCTCCTGCCTTCCAAGGACAGACTTTATTCCTGGTGTAATGGATAGGAAAGCAGATGGTGCTTACTTCATTATATGTTGACTTTATTCTCTAAATTCTTTGTTCTTCTACTAGAATAAAAAATTAATGTCTTTTCTTCAAAAATACATATAAATACATTCAGTTCAGTTGTTCAATCATGTCCAGTTCTTTGTGACCCCATGGACTGCAGCCTGCCAGGCTTCCCTGTCCATCACCAACTCCCAAGAGCTTGCTCAAACACATGTCCAATACATTATTGACAAAAACACATCTAATTATAGAAGAGTGACAATATCCTTCTAACAGATGATTCCCAAACTCCTTCTAGTAGTGGGAAAGAAATAGCTCAGATTGCTTAAGTTTGCCAGGAATAAGCCCACATTTTGTGTCTACCTCATGATTTTCATTAACAAGTGGAACATGAAAAGCTATAAATTAGGTATATTATTCTAAGACACTGGGCTTCTCAGGTGGCATTAGTGGTAAAGAACCTGCCTGCCAATGCAGGTAAGATGTTAAGAGACCTGGGTTTGATCCCTGGGTTGGGAAGATGCCCTGGAGAAGGAAATGGCAACCCATTCCAGTATTCTTGACTGAAGAATCTCATGGACAGAGGAGCCTAGTGGGCTGCAGTCCATAGGGACACACAGAGTCAGACTGAAGCAACTTAGCAGCAGCATTCTAAGATATTGCCCTAAATTCATTTCATTCATTTACAAATTCATGGTGCTATATTATTTACAACATATCCAGTAACTTTGTGTGATTGTGTTAATTTTATTTAATCTTGTCCACATTTTGGTATACTTCTAAATTTTACATACAATATAAAGGACATAAAAACAACCCATTTGATTAGGAAAGGTCAAAGATAAATATCATTTCTGATGACCTTTTCTTTTCTTTGGAAAGTGTTGAGATTTGATACCAAGTGTGTTGGGATGTAGAAATATTACATAGCTTTCTGTGGATGGTCAGAGGTTGCAGGTTTATACTGATAGAAGATAGTTTTAAAAAAGAAAATATATCTGAAAATCCAAATCAAATCAAAGGTGAGAAACTATTTTCATCTTCAAGTATCCTAAATCCAAGGTGAGAATAAAGCAGTAATGATCCACTTATCTAAGACTTTCTCATTTTGGAATAATAAAAACGGTCCAAGTAGAGGTTCAACTTTTTAAAAAGCATGCAAATCAACTACAGCAATCTATCGAGCAGATAAATTAGGTTTATAGAACCAGAACTTCTCATTGCATAAAGGATAATAATTTAGTCGCATACTTCCTTTACTCTAATAAAAGTGGAATGAGGTTTTCCTTTTGATTTATTTATTTTTATTCTTCAGTTAATTTTATATGGGTGAAAATTGGTACCTCCGCTAAAAGTGTCACCAGTAACATGTATGTCTCTGTTAAAGTAATTTTTAAGCAATAAAAGAGTATGTAAATTTTGGTTTATTTTTCTTTAAATTGAAGGATTTGGTAATTTTTGATTAATAAATTTAAAAATTGAAATATTGATTTCTAACATTGTATCAGTTTCAGAATTCAGTATTTTTGACAGGAAGCAGACCCCATATGGGTTTTCCCTGGTGGCTCAGTTGTAAAAACTCTGCCTGCCAATGCAGGAGACACAGATTTGGTCCCCAGGTGGGGAAGATCCCCTGGAGAAGGAAATGGCAACCCACTCCAGTACTTTCCCAGGTTTTCCTGGGAAAACCAACGGAGAGAGGGGCCTACTGGGCTACAGTCCATGGGGTGGCAAGAGTCGGACATAGATAGTGACTAAGCAACAAGTCTTCACGTATTAACACTACTACCAATGGATAGGTTCCAGCTCTAAGCGGTGTGGCCATTTAGGGTTAAGGTACTCTGACTCAGTGGTAAAGAACTTGCTTGTCAATGCAGGGGATGTGGGTTCAATCCCTGCATCAGGAAGACCCCCCGGAGAAGAAAATGGCAACCCACTCCAGCATTCTCGCCTGGAGAATCCCATGGACAAGGGGGCCTGGTGGACTACAGTCCACAGGGCTGCAAAACAGTCAGACATGACTTAGAGACTGAAAAACAACAAGCTATGTATAATGGGGCATTTCAAACGAGGTGAAGAATAGAAAGGAACATCTGATCATTCAGACTTAAGAGTGTAGCATCCTCAATTTTGATTGAATTCTGGATAGGTTTACTTTCCCATCTAACCAATAATATTTGGTCACAGTATAGTGTATTTATTTATTTATTTTTTATAAATCAGCAGATGTCAAGGAAACAAGGGTAATTTCAAAGAATCAAGGTAAGCAGCAAGGAGTAATAAAACTCAAATCCTTGACTTGGAGTTACATTTCATGGTGGGACTCAGAAAACAAAGAGAATAAAATTGTAATCATAGTTTTATGACTATTGGTGAAGAGAGACAAGCTATATGAACTTCGCTAACATGTTTTTCTACTCTTCTTTTCATAGATCTCCCCGATGTGTAATTTCTCCTTGGAAATAAAAGTGGCAGTTTTTGATATGACATAGTAATATATGTGGAACACAATAAGGAAAAGCAACACTATGAACCCAACATTTGTTCAAAATAATAAGAAGTGAAAACAAAGATACTTGCTTCTTTTGAAGGCTTCTTAATTCCTGCTCTTTTAAACACTAGGAAAGGAAACACAAAAGGATTCCTAAAAGCTATATATATTCCAGAGAAGCTTAGGAGTCAACTTTTAGATAACTGAGAACATGGCATTTGGATATGCCTAAACCTCAGAGGTTAAAGTGTCTGCCTGCAAAGTGGGAGACCCGGGTTCAATCCCTGGGTCGGGAAGATCCCCTGGAGAAGGAAATAGCAACCCACTCCAGTATTCTTGCCTGGAGAATCCCACGGATAGAGGAGCCTGGTAGGTTACAGTCCATGGGGTTGCAAAGAGTCGGACACGACTGAGCGACTTCACTTTCTTTCTTTCTAAACCCATAAAACAAAGTAAAAGTTTAACATAGTTTTGAAAAATTACTCAGGTGTTAAAAGCAGAATTATCATAATTTCTAACTAAATGCTGTACTAGTAATTGTTATACAAATCATACAATATAGTAGTACCTAATTTAGCTAGTAATATTCCAAATAAGTAGATTTTGAACATAATTGACATTCCTGAAGGGCCAAAGTTGTTTAAAAAAATGTGGATGTTCTAATGAAAATATTTGTCCTGCGTATTACATAATTTGCTATGATTTTTGTTGGGTACATAACAAACATATACATCCTTTGGCTTCTAACTGCTCCAGTTTCATCTTGAAACCATGTATTTCTAACTCTTTAAATTCTAGTTACTGGACTTCTTTCAACTTCTACAAACAAGCTAATCCTCTGATGCCATTTGCCTCGCTTTGCAAATTTCCTGCATCTCTGTGTACACCTCAGCAACCCCTCTCATTCCAACACAAACACACATACATACACACACATCTGAGTCTGGCCAACTTATTTCTCCTTTTGATTTTATTATTTATCATAATTTATATATAATATGAAGTACCATATAATTTATGATAAATAAATATATTGTTTATGATAAATTCACTTTGTGCGTGGATTTCATATTGCCTTTGTTTTTCCTTCCTTGTCCATCTCTTATCTCTGGTCTCATGCCACTCGTCGATGTCATGGATCCATGACTCCTCTTCCTAGACATATCTTATGTCCCCAAAAGTCTTTCCTTTCCTTTTCTAGTTTCAATAGTCAAATCCTTTGTTTCTTTAGCATAGCTTAGGTAGACATTAGGAAAGCAATCTGATTCAATGAAGTCAACACACAAGCACTGATTGTGTACTCAAAGTACTGTGTCAGGCATATGTGCTTGGACTTTGGCTGGAGAGTCAAGGGCCTAATTAAGAAAGTTAGATGGAAATTCAGCATAATACATGACTTGGTATACATATACAGTAAACCACCATTTGAATTGTAGTTACCACAGAAGTTCACAGAAGAAAATGGATTAGAACAAAGAAGGTGTGACAGAACACAAAGGATTTTACCTAGATTGCAAATAATCTAAATCTTATTGAAACTACAGCCAGATAAAAAATGTATTGTAATGTGGATAGTAATCTTCAAAAGGTTGATAAGTAATTCTCTGTAACTTCATAAAGCTCTATACTCCTGGGAGCCTGGTGGGCTGCCGTCTATGGGGTCACACAGAGTCGGACACGACTGAAGTGACTTAGCAGCAACAGCAGCAGAATTTAACTGACAGTACAAATATCAAAATGGAATCAAATATACAGTTTAACAAAAACACATGTATTTCTCTGTATTATGAAGTTATAAAAATGTTAGAATATTTTTTTTCCTATGGGAACATATATTGGTATATTGATAATTTTCTAAAAAGGATAATATAACCTAAATTACAAGTCTATCTTCATTTTCAAGAAGTGTGTTCAATTTACATTCTCTTTTGTGTATCTATATATATATTTGGAAAAATATACTAAAATTTAATATTGGTTGTCTTATGGCAGCATGTTTATTGATGAATGTGTTTCTGACTTATATATGATTTATGTTATAAACATGATTATGTACATAATTTGATAAACTATTTTCAAAAACACATAATCTTTGCTCTATGGATTTCTTTGTTGACCAACATGCATACCAATTTACACTGGTATAATTCTCCTGAGAACTTTATAATTATGTAGCTCTTTGTCCAAGTTTTCATGCTAGAGTGTTCCCATCATCAGAAATGATTTAATATTCCCTCCGACACCACCCTAGTCCAGACTACAAATCACCTCTTGTCAGTTACTACTACAATATATTAATAGATCTCTCTGGATCCTCTCTGCAATCAGTCCCACCCATCTCCACATTGTCAGCTACTACCCAATCATGCTGCTTGTCTATTGTAACCTGCCTGTTGCCTTTAGGATAAAATATCAACCAACATGATGAGGTTTATGATGACTTTCATGATCTGGTCTCCTCCCACCTCCCCTACCTCATCTCAGGGTAGTCACTGCCTTGCTCTCCTCTTTCCATCCTCATGGAAACTGAGACTTCTTTCAATTCTTCTAAAGCCCTCCTTTCACCTCTGGGCTTCTTCACTTGTACTCTCCTCTACTTGACTTTCCCTCACTCCCATCTCATTCTCATCTTTCCTTAGCCAAACATGACTCATTAAGGGAGTCTTCTTGGCAGGAACATTAGTTCTCAGGAGGTCTTCACTGACCTTCTCAAGTTAAATTAGGACACCTGAATAAATACCTTCCCTGCACTTGATATATGCCCTACAGAAACAAGAACTAACCTTGTAATTGCACATTCAATAAATGTTTTCTCTCTGAATTCTGAAATTCCATGAGGTAAGGTATTATTTGTAGTGCTTACTGTTGTGTCTTCAGTGTGTGCACAATACCTATCATATGAACTCCGAAGCAATATTTGTAGAATGAAGTAATAAAGGAAATCTTGTTTTAAATTCTGATAGCTTCCATGGCACCATTATCTCATCTTCACAGGCTAACAACATTCACAAGAAAGCAAACACTTGTGCCCAGAGGATAGACTGCATGTAGCTAAGTTTCTCTTTGTACTTTTCAAAGGAAACATTTCAATTATCATTTTAGGTCTTTAATGATTTGAACATCCATTTAGTCAATCAGTTCATTACTTTTTAATAATAACTGCCCTGTACCACAAAGTAGATAATCATAGTTATCTTTAGTAGGGAAAGTAGAGAGAAACTCTCCCAGGTGGCTCAGTGGTAAAGAATCCACCTGCCAATGCAGGAGATACAGGAGATGTGGGTTTGATCCCTAGGTGGGGAAGATCCCCTAGAGGAAATGGCAACCCAGCCCAGTATTCTTGCTTGGAAAATCCCATGGACAGATGAGCCTGGCCAGTTTACAGTACATAGGATTGCAAAGAGTTGGACATGACTGAGCACACACACACACACACACACACTCCAAGTAGAGAGAAAAGTCTTACATAATACAGATGGAGGAAATAGATGGCTTTCGAATGATATTGAAAAGAGTGCATAAAAACACAAGAATACATACATACACATCCATACACACATACAGTTTGCCCTTATACTTTTAACTGGCACCCACAGAACAATTAACATGATTGCTATAGCACAATTTAACTCAGCAATAGCTTTTGAAGATTCTTGATGAGATTCAGCTTAAAAAACAAACAAACAAAAAAACACTGAATTCCCACTGAATAGCAAAGAGGTGATCTAACAAGAAGAAAAAATTAGAGTAGGCAGCAGAGATAGGTATAAAATGACAGGATAATACTTAAGAAAGGTAGCCATACAAATGGGGTCATATAATCCTATAACCCCCAAATTTCAGATGCCTTTTAGTTGATAATAATTTTTTAACTGTAATATTTGATTTTGAAATCCACTTTATTGCTGTTCAGTCACTAAGTCATGTCTGACTCTTTGTGGCCCCACGGACTGCAGCACACCAGGCTTCCTTGTCCTTCACTGTATCCCAGAGTTTGCTCAAACTCATGTCCACTGAATTGGTGACGTCATCCAACCATCTCATACTGTCAACCCCTTCTCCTCCTGCCTTCCAAGGACAGACTTTATTCCTGGTGTAATGGATAGGAAAGCAGATGGTGCTTACTTCATTATATGTTGACTTTATTCTCTAAATTCTTTGTTCTTCTACTAGAATAAAAAATTAATGTCTTTTCTTCAAAAATACATATAAATACATTCAGTTCAGTTGTTCAATCATGTCCAGTTCTTTGTGACCCCATGGACTGCAGCCTGCCAGGCTTCCCTGTCCATCACCAACTCCCAAGAGCTTGCTCAAACACATGTCCAATACATTATTGACAAAAACACATCTAATTATAGAAGAGTGACAATATCCTTCTAACAGATGATTCCCAAACTCCTTCTAGTAGTGGGAAAGAAATAGCTCAGATTGCTTAAGTTTGCCAGGAATAAGCCCACATTTTGTGTCTACCTCATGATTTTCATTAACAAGTGGAACATGAAAAGCTATAAATTGGGTATATTATTCTAAGACACTGGGCTTCTCAGGTGGCATTAGTGGTAAAGAACCTGCCTGCCAATGCAGGTAAGATGTTAAGAGACCTGGGTTTGATCCCTGGGTTGGGAAGATGCCCTGGAGAAGGAAATGGCAACCCATTCCAGTATTCTTGACTGAAGAATCTCATGGACAGAGGAGCCTAGTGGGCTGCAGTCCATAGGGACACACAGAGTCAGACTGAAGCAACTTAGCAGCAGCATTCTAAGATATTGCCCTAAATTCATTTCATTCATTTACAAATTCATGGTGCTATATTATTTACAACATATCCAGTAACTTTGTGTGATTGTGTTAATTTTATTTAATCTTGTCCACATTTTGGTATACTTCTAAATTTTACATACAATATAAAGGACATAAAAACAACCCATTTGATTAGGAAAGGTCAAAGATAAATATCATTTCTGATGACCTTTTCTTTTCTTTGGAAAGTGTTGAGATTTGATACCAAGTGTGTTGGGATGTAGAAATATTACATAGCTTTCTGTGGATGGTCAGAGGTTGCAGGTTTATACTGATAGAAGATAGTTTTAAAAAAGAAAATATATCTGAAAATCCAAATCAAATCAAAGGTGAGAAACTATTTTCATCTTCAAGTATCCTAAATCCAAGGTGAGAATAAAGCAGTAATGATCCACTTATCTAAGACTTTCTCATTTTGGAATAATAAAAACGGTCCAAGTAGAGGTTCAACTTTTTAAAAAGCATGCAAATCAACTACAGCAATCTATCGAGCAGATAAATTAGGTTTATAGAACCAGAACTTCTCATTGCATAAAGGATAATAATTTAGTCGCATACTTCCTTTACTCTAATAAAAGTGGAATGAGGTTTTCCTTTTGATTTATTTATTTTTATTCTTCAGTTAATTTTATATGGGTGAAAATTGGTATCTCCGCTAAAAGTGTCACCAGTAACATGTATGTCTCTGTTAAAGTAATTTTTAAGCAATAAAAGAGTATGTAAATTTTGGTTTATTTTTCTTTAAATTGAAGGATTTGGTAATTTTTGATTAATAAATTTAAAAATTGAAATATTGATTTCTAACATTGTATCAGTTTCAGAATTCAGTATTTTTGACAGGAAGCAGACCCCATATGGGTTTTCCCTGGTGGCTCAGTTGTAAAAACTCTGCCTGCCAATGCAGGAGACACAGATTTGGTCCCCAGGTGGGGAAGATCCCCTGGAGAAGGAAATGGCAACCCACTCCAGTACTTTCCCAGGTTTTCCTGGGAAAACCAACGGAGAGAGGGGCCTACTGGGCTACAGTCCATGGGGTGGCAAGAGTCGGACATAGATAGTGACTAAGCAACAAGTCTTCACGTATTAACACTACTACCAATGGATAGGTTCCAGCTCTAAGCGGTGTGGCCATTTAGGGTTAAGGTACTCTGACTCAGTGGTAAAGAACTTGCTTGTCAATGCAGGGGATGTGGGTTCAATCCCTGCATCAGGAAGACCCCCCGGAGAAGAAAATGGCAACCCACTCCAGCATTCTCGCCTGGAGAATCCCATGGACAAGGGGGCCTGGTGGACTACAGTCCACAGGGCTGCAAAACAGTCAGACATGACTTAGAGACTGAAAAACAACAAGCTATGTATAATGGGGCATTTCAAACGAGGTGAAGAATAGAAAGGAACATCTGATCATTCAGACTTAAGAGTGTAGCATCCTCAATTTTGATTGAATTCTGGATAGGTTTACTTTCCCATCTAACCAATAATATTTGGTCACAGTATAGTGTATTTATTTATTTATTTTTTATAAATCAGCAGATGTCAAGGAAACAAGGGTAATTTCAAAGAATCAAGGTAAGCAGCAAGGAGTAATAAAACTCAAATCCTTGACTTGGAGTTACATTTCATGGTGGGACTCAGAAAACAAAGAGAATAAAATTGTAATCATAGTTTTATGACTATTGGTGAAGAGAGACAAGCTATATGAACTTCGCTAACATGTTTTTCTACTCTTCTTTTCATAGATCTCCCCTGATGTGTAATTTCTCCTTGGAAATAAAAGTGGCAGTTTTTGATATGACATAGTAATATATGTGGAACACAATAAGGAAAAGCAACACTATGAACCCAACATTTGTTCAAAATAATAAGAAGTGAAAACAAAGATACTTGCTTCTTTTGAAGGCTTCTTAATTCCTGCTCTTTTAAACACTAGGAAAGGAAACACAAAAGGATTCCTAAAAGCTATATATATTCCAGAGAAGCTTAGGAGTCAACTTTTAGATAATTGAGAACATGGCATTTGGATATGCCTAAACCTCAGAGGTTAAAGTGTCTGCCTGCAAAGTGGGAGACCCGGGTTCAATCCCTGGGTCGGGAAGATCCCCTGGAGAAGGAAATAGCAACCCACTCCAGTATTCTTGCCTGGAGAATCCCACGGATAGAGGAGCCTGGTAGGTTACAGTCCATGGGGTTGCAAAGAGTCGGACACGACTGAGCGACTTCACTTTCTTTCTTTCTAAACCCATAAAACAAAGTAAAAGTTTAACATAGTTTTGAAAAATTACTCAGGTGTTAAAAGCAGAATTATCATAATTTCTAACTAAATGCTGTACTAGTAATTGTTATACAAATCATACAATATAGTAGTACCTAATTTAGCTAGTAATATTCCAAATAAGTAGATTTTGAACATAATTGACATTCCTGAAGGGACAAAGTTGTTTTAAAAAATGTGGATGTTCTAATGAAAATATTTGTCCTGCGTATTACATAATTTGCTATGATTTTTGTTGGGTACATAACAAACATATACATCCTTTGGCTTCTAACTGCTCCAGTTTCATCTTGAAACCATGTATTTCTAACTCTTTAAATTCTAGTTACTGGACTTCTTTCAACTTCTACAAACAAGCTAATCCTCTGATGCCATTTGCCTCGCTTTGCAAATTTCCTGCATCTCTGTGTACACCTCAGCAACCCCTCTCATTCCAACACAAACACACATACATACACACACATCTGAGTCTGGCCAACTTATTTCTCCTTTTGATTTTATTATTTATCATAATTTATATATAATATGAAGTACCATATAATTTATGATAAATAAATATATTGTTTATGATAAATTCACTTTGTGCGTGGATTTCATATTGCCTTTGTTTTTCCTTCCTTGTCCATCTCTTATCTCTGGTCTCATGCCACTCGTCGATGTCATGGATCCATGACTCCTCTTCCTAGACATATCTTATGTCCCCAAAAGTCTTTCCTTTCCTTTTCTAGTTTCAATAGTCAAATCCTTTGTTTCTTTAGCATAGCTTAGGTAGACATTAGGAAAGCAATCTGATTCAATGAAGTCAACACACAAGCACTGATTGTGTACTCAAAGTACTGTGTCAGGCATATGTGCTTGGACTTTGGCTGGAGAGTCAAGGGCCTAATTAAGAAAGTTAGATGGAAATTCAGCATAATACATGACTTGGTATACATATACAATAAACCATCATTTGAATTGTAGTTACCACAGAAGTTCACAGAAGAAAATGGATTAGAACAAAGAAGGCGTGACAGAACACAAAGGATTTTACCTAGATTGCAAATAATCTAAATCTTATTGAAATTACAGCCAGATAAAAAATGTATAGTAATGTGGATAGTAATCTTCAAAAGGTTGATAAGTNCATTTGAATTGTAGTTACCACAGAAGTTCACAGAAGAAAATGGATTAGAACAAAGAAGGTGTGACAGAACACAAAGGATTTTACCTAGATTGCAAATAATCTAAATCTTATTGAAACTACAGCCAGATAAAAAATGTATTGTAATGTGGATAGTAATCTTCAAAAGGTTGATAAGTAATTCTCTGTAACTTCATAAAGCTCTATACTCCCACATCTATTTTATAACCAATACATCTCTAACAATATATTTTGACTCAAAATAATACAAGATATGAATAAAAGTGGTTAAAATACTTCTGTCATGCAAAGTGAAACATGTAATACACATAATATTAGTACTATTAAGTAAAACACTATAGTTGGCAAGAATTTGAGGGTAATATGCAGAAATGAAAATATTTGTGTTAGGATGGAGAGATGATGAGTGATCTTTTCCAAAATTTAATTGAATATTATTGATATATTTATAAACACTGTAATTTTCCCCTACTATTTCTTTAAAAAGAAGCATTTCTACAAATTAAATGTAGTATCTTAACACAATGTTATAGCAAGAGAGGGTGGCACACTCAAGTGCCCTGCCATTCAGCCCACTTATACAGCGGAAGAAAGAACAGGCTGCTCAAGGAGGGAAATACTGTTCATGACTAATGCTTCACAGGGCACCCCAGTGCCTTCTGCAAAACAGCAGGCCTTTGTATCCAGTTAAATAATATCTTCATGTGAGACTGCTGTTATGCTGAACACAGAAAACCACAAGCTATGCAGGCTTTAACAGTACTTTGGGGAAGAAATTAGAAGCTTAGCACATTTCTAACTGGCTTAAGAAATTTCTCCCTTCATGTCCCTTTGTTATGTGGAAATACATTAAGATATCTAGTGTGCCTTTATACAAAGATTTTTATGAGCATATTATGCTCCTACTAGCTACTTACATTCAAAAATTTTACTTCGGATATTGTTCCATCCAAAGGATTAGAAATAAAGGTAATCTTGTGAACTCTGGGTCTCATTGCCTATGTGTAATGAACAGTGATTTATAGGTTCTTCCCTAAGCCTTCTAGGATGTTGGATTTCTAATACAAAAACAAAAACAAAAAACCAACTGGAGTATCATATAGAAAACCAGCAGTGGAAAAAAAAAAAAAAAGAAGAAGAAGAAATGAAAGCATCAGGGAGAAGCAGATAAGAAAATACAGAACATACTCTGATAAATTAAGGGTCATACTCTGTTATCACGCATACTAAAGAGTTCTTTTGTACTAGCTGTGTTGAAACAGACAGGGCCACTGATGGATATCACTCAATGGAGAGAATAAGAAAAATGAAATGTAAGAACATCTCCACATTACCTTACAAATAGCATTTTGCAGCTTTCCCAGATATGAGAACCTTATGCCCTTTCTAAATCGTAATGTAAACATTTAAGCTTATCCACCCTAATAAGAACTTACATATATACGCTCTCATCCTTCTTTTCCCAGTTATTTATTTCTGAAAATCAGAGAAGTACGTGTACAGATGGATTTTCTACCTTCTCATATCAACCTTGACTTTTAGTCTATTCTTCTTAGTATTTAGATTGGTCTGTGGGAGGGGAAATGAGTAAATGTCTCAAAGATGGTCTGATATAGCCTGCCAATAGTATTGAGAAAGTTCCTTATCCTCTAGTGAAAAAAAAAAAGTTTGATTTTTATTGCATTCTAACTTTTTTCATTGGACTTCAATCTCTCTCTTCTAAAAGTAATTAGAATGCAGGGAGTTTTTTGTTTTTTCTTCATTTAGAAAGATGAGGTTTCTCTACTGTACACAAATTGCTTAAGATTAAATGCCCTGCAAGTGCAGAGGATAGGCTAAGATACAGCTGTTGGATCAATGCCAGCCTCTTCAATTTCATAAAATATAAAACCCCTTAAATAAAATAATCATTTTTCTTTTGTAGGCAAATAGAACACTGTGAATTTGAACTAAAAACCCTAATAACTTTCCCTCAATAAAATTTTGTTTTGGTTGTCAGAAATTATTTCTTAGAAAAAAGTGCCAGCGTGATCAGATTCATTGTAGAACGAGAACTCTTGGTATTTAAGATATTGAACTCTAATGCCTGGGTTCAAATCCTGGCTTTACTATTAACTAGCTGGGTAACTCTGAACCAGGAGCATAACACCTCTGAATCACGGTTTTGTTATCTATAAAATAAGTGTTTATAATAAGTGACACGATACGATATTTACAACATGGATAAATCTCTTAGCACAGTGCCTTGCACAGATAACCATTCAGTAAATATTAACTATTACATTGTGATTGTGTCATTATTTGTCATCTGGTAAAATCTGCTTAATATGACATATCTAGAAATATTAAGGTCATGGAAACTGTTTCTCACCCATCTGCGCTCAGGAAGGTAGCTGAGGTAGGTGTGAAAAGAGTAGAAAACAAATCTGTTTTTCTTTCCTAGGACAAATAAAGGCCAAGGAACTAGACTTATTATAAGTGATGTCCTGAACCCCATAGGTGCTTTGTCAAAATCCCTGCATTTTTCTCTCAAGCAATGTCAGCTCCTTTCTCAGAGGTTTATGCATGACTACCTGTAAGCCAGTGGGAACAACTGAAAGGAGGTCAAAGGAAAAATACAATTTAAGGGTCCACCATCTGTTCTGTGCAGCAGTGTAGTAACGAAGATGCTCCTGGAATAAGAAAACATTTGATATCACTGAGGTCTCTAAATGACATTTTAATCTGTGTATTAACACTTCTAAGAGATGTACTGCAAATAGAACGTCTTTAACTCTTCTTCCTCCTCTCCCCCCAAAATGCTTGTGGCAAAGAAGGGTCATAGAAACTATACACAGAAGTGGATACTGTGTGGCCTAAAGCAACTTAGTCCTACTATCTGTAACATGAGGTAAGTGGACAGTGAGGCCCCCAAGACATCTTCAACACTAATGATTGACAGCCCCAAGTTTAAGGTAGAACCAGGAAGACATGCATTATGCCATCTGTTAAAACATGCTATCTGTGGGTTTTACGATGGATTTAATTTTAGAGCCATTAAAAACAAAATATCATCAATGTTTCTAATACTGAAAATTTCTTTGAAGTGTATAAAATCTTTGAATTGGCAAGAACTTTTTTTTTCTTTTAACTATCTCATAGTGCTTTGGGAAATGTATGAAGACTTTCAATCATCCTACAGAGAGACCTTTATAATTAAGCCATTACATTTTTTCTTATTTTTTAATGTTATAAACTTGTCTTCTTTCTTCTTTCAGCTGAACAGAAACACACACCTCTCACCATGTAGAGAGTCGTCTTGCTTCTTTCTAACCACCCACCAAAGCATGTCACTGCTCTGACAGCCATTTCAAGAGGAGAAAGGCTGACAGAGATTAGGTTTTAGGAGCTTTCGATTTTATAAAAAGTGGGTAAGAGACTAGGAGAGAGAGTATAATATGACATTTGAAAAGAGAAGAGGTTTACCTCCTCTTTGTTTTAAATGCTTAGCACTAGAGAAATGAGAGGACAATTTTAAGAGGGAATCTAAAGCACTTCTTCAAATCAATTGGTGCTCTTTGCAAACCTCTTTGTCCCAAATTTAGCTAAGTAAAATCTTTTCTCTGGTATCTCAAACACCTGTGATCTAGGGAACTGTACTTTGGGAGGTTATTTCTGGTTCAGGAAACATCCTCATGAGACTTCCCATCCAATAAAACCTGATAAGAACACAGTTGAAAATCTCCGGTAGTGGCCCAAGTCTAACTCCCGGTGTGGGTGAAGATCACTCACTGAGATCCAGGCTTACTACAGAATGTAGTAGGTAGAATAGTTTCATTGCATCACTTCAAATAAGACCATGAATTTCTCCACTGCTCTCAGTATTCCCCTTTAAACTTAAGTCAACTGTGACTTCTAGTGGATTCCTACACAGAGAAAGGAATGGAGAGACGAACAAAAGTATAAAACCATCCAACAAAGTTTAAGCGGATGCTCTATTAGTAAGCACAGCTGGAGCTGATCCACTCACATGTTCTTCTATGTCATTCTGCAACCCAGCTCCTCTGTAGTTGTATCATGTCATTTTTAAGGATAGGGCTAAACTAGTTGGGCCATACAACTCTGACCTAATTAACACTTCATTAAATTGTTTCCTTATGTCTTTGAAATCTAACTGGCAACATGCAGTAACTTCAGTGGAAATCAACAGTTTGTAGTTATCCTCCACACAAGAACCCTTCAAACACTTCCAAACTGATATGACTTGTGTTCCCCCAAAATTCATATGTTGACGCCCTAATGCCCGGTACCTCAGAATCTGACTGTATTCAGAGATAGAGCTTTTAAAGTTATGATTAAATTGATTCCTTTTTAAATAAGCACTAATTCAATCTAGCTGGTGTCCTCATAAGAATAAGAAGACACAAAAAGACACCTCTGCACATGCCTTTGCATGTGCACAGAGAGAAAGGACAGTGGGAAAACAGAGAGAAGGCAGCTATTTTCAGTCCAAAGAGACAAGCTTCAGAGGGAATCAACCCTGCTAACATGGGGACCTTGACTTCTATTCTCCAGAACTGTGAGAAAATAAGTTTCTGCTGTGTGAGCCACCCAGTCTGTGGTATTTTGTTATGGTGGCCCTAGAAAATTAATCTAGGGATGATTTAAAATCATATATTGTTGGCTTATTCAAAGACCTTTAATATTAAGCAGATGTGACTGTACTCTGCCACTAATTGCCAAAAGGGCTAGAAATAAGTTCTTTTGGATTTGCAATTTAATAAAGTACTTGAAAAATCATATCCATTTTAATTTCTAACTTTGATTAAATAATTTAACTTGTCCTTTTTTGGATTTGCTGCATATCATAATATTCTGCAACACAATTCTGGTACTTAAGCATAGTTACCAAATGAAGTCTACCAATTTACATATTGCATTAGGTTAAAAGATAATGATGAAATTGACTTTAGCATGAGGTATATGTATGTTTCGGGGCTTCCCAGGTGGCACCGGGGAAGGCAATGGCACCCCACCCCAGTACTCTTGCCTGGAAAATCCAATGGACGGAGTGGCCTGGTGGGCTGCAGTCCATGGGGTCGCTAACAGTCGGACAGACTGAGCGGCTTGACTTTCACTTTTCTCTTTCATGCATTGAAGAACGAAATGGCAACCCACTCCAGCATTCTTGCCTGGAGAATCCCAGGGATGGGGGAGCCTGGTGGGCTGCCGTCTATGGGGTCGCACAGAGTCGGACACAACTGAAGTGACTTAGCAGCAGCAGCAGGTGGCACAGGAGAAAAGAATCTGCCTGCCAATGTAGGAGAGGCAAGAGATGTGAGTTTGATCCTTGGATAGGGAAGATCCCCTGGAGTAGGGAATGGCAACCCACTCAATATTCTTGCCTGGAAAATTCCATGAACAGAGGAGTCTGAAGGGCTACAGTCCATGCGGTTGCAAAGTCAGACACGGCTGAGTGTGTATGCTTGTGCATGGTATATAGAACAACTTTTACAAAAGGAACTATTTAACCATTCATATAGTTAAATAAAATTTTTCAAGTTAAAAAAAATTATTTGAAAACCATTTTCTTTAGTTTGTGACTTCTATAGCTTCATGAACATAGACCGCTGCAGTACTATTAAAAATGTAGTGTTGGCATTCAATTTCTAATGCGTTTTAGTGCACAAAATAAATCTCTACTAACATTAATGGTTCAATAAGGTAAGATTCTTTTATTAAAATATACTGGTTTTCTTCAAATTGGCAAATATTTTGAGATCACCAAATGTTTATTGTGCCCAATTTCAAAACTGTAAATCAATTCTAAGTCCCAGAGGACATAGCCTATATTACTCATACAAATTTCTATTCTTAGAAACTGCCTGAGGAGGCTTTTAAAATAAACACAAAAATGATTCTGTGAGACAGTAATTAGTTTTTTGGGAGTTGCCAAATAGCCATACCACCACCAACAAAAAATAGCAACTTTAACTGTTAACTTGAAATATTTATCACGTAATCAAAACTGGATGGACATCTTACTCTATTCTCATTCTCCTTTAGGGCTTATCACTAAAGAATGAGCCAGGGCCAGTTTCAAACATCTGTGAAGTAGCCCTGCCATAGGGTGAGATCCTCTGCTGAAAGTTCTCAGGGACAGTAGAAGGCCTGGTAAATGGATAACTATACTCACTGGAGCTAAAACAGAAAGGCTTGCATACTCAGTAGCTTCAGTTGTGTCAGACTCTTTGTGACCCTACTATCCACGGGATTTTCCAGGCAAGAATACTGGAGTGGGTTGCCATTTCCTCTGCCAGGGGATCTTCCCAACTGAGGGACTGAACTCACATCTCTTGCATTGCAGGCAGATTCTTTACCACTGAGCCACCAAGGAAGCTCATCGTAATATCATCTCAAGGTCCCTCCTATTTCCTGAGAAAGTGGACTTACCATCACCATTTTACCTATCGAGTCAGACTGCAATACCCCTTTCCATCTGCTTTTGGTTTGGGAAAATGCTTGGTAGAAGGGAGCAGAAAAGTTTTGCCACTGACCTTGACTTCTGCTTTCTTCTAATGTACCTGGAGTCTGAAGAGCCACGCCTTCATTCTCAACATCAGTGTCCCTCCCTCTCCACCCCCCATGCTATAGTCCAGCCAAAATCTGGACTGCTGCTGTACCTGCTACTTTAGCACTGGACATTCATTCTGGCCCCCACCAGTTTATTTTCTACTCTTTATGTGGAGGGGTTATTTGAAATAATGTGTTCTCTCCAACAAACTGTAAACTCATGAGAAGAACTGTGTCTGTTTCTGGTCACCTCTGTATTCCCTGCATAGTACCAGGCACATGGGAGGTATTAAAGGAATGTTTTGAATGAGTTACTAGATAAATGAATGAACTGTACCCTCCCAGGCACTTTTCTCCTCAACTATCCTTTGCCCTTCACCTTATCATACCAAATCTCTCCACCTTGGGATCTATCAGGTCTATCTCATGCTCCCAGCCTCTTCCCCATTAAGAGGGGAAACTTATTTTTTGATTGATTCTCTATTCTAATATAAATTTAGTGATTCTAGTCTCCATTCTCTCCCAATCCTGCTTTTCGAAAGGGAAAATAGGTAGCCACAGCAGTGATTGCTTTTCTAATTAATACATTGGGAAAACAGAAGAAATAGTTGGTTTATATATGAAGTCAATTCCCTTTATGAAATTTGACATAATGATTCTGCTAACTATTTGTAGGGACACAACAGTTCTAGTTTGGATAGCAAAACTGGGAATCAAAAACGTCATGGGACTACTAATCTTTTTTAAGAATTTCTTGGGCATTCTGAGGAGAAACATCACATATAAGCTCTCAGACATAAGTGAGTGCATTGTATGTTCAATATTATATCAAAAAATAGATAAAATTACAGCTATGCTGTAATATATGTTGTAATAACTTGGTATTTAATAAAGTTTATGCCAAAAGAGGTCTATGAAAATATGTTTTGCTCTTTAGCTGGCAGTGTGGTATGCTAAAAAAAGCAAGAGTAAAGGTCCCAAGCCTGTCACTAATGACATACATAGCCAGAGATACTTCAGTTGACTTGACTTTAAAACAAAGATTTTAGGTTGCCACACTTTTTATGTGATGACAAAGAAATTTATCTCATGACTAAGGAAAGGGTCACAACAGAGCATACTATCTAGAATACATAGCTTTTTAAACACTCGACATTGGTCACAATAACATAGGTGAAAATTATAGCACGTGTAGCTGACATTTCTCACTGAAAAAGAAAAGTCTCCTTTAAATAGCTCCAAGAAAGTTTCCAGTTTCAAATCTGTGAAATCTTGATTTTTCTATATATTTAAACTATAGGACTATTAACATTTATGGAAAGAGATAATCAAATCTATTTGATTTTATGAGGATTAAAAAAATCTCAGGTTCAACTCTCAGTAATGTACTCAACTCAAAGACATGCTAACATTCCAAGTGTCATCACATCTGTAAAATGGGGATAAACTGCAAGATTATTTGTAAGAATGAAGGTCCGTCTAGTCAAGGCTATGGTTTTTCCAGTAGTCATGTATGGTTGTGAGAGTTGGACTATAAAGAAAGTTGAGCACTGAAGAATTGATGCTTTTGAACTGTGATGTTGGA